>JBBMOL010002618.1:0-22665 GCA_037954665.1 Laguncularia racemosa
AAAACACAAAAATTTATTTAAATTTACTTTAAATTTATCATCCCAAACAAAAAAAACCCCAAAAAATAAAAGGGAAATTTTAACTAATATATATCATAAGCCCCAACCGACGTAGTTATCCAGAAGGACCCAGGGAAAATCCAAAAAAAGCAAGAGGGGAGAAAAGGGGAAAAAAAATAGAAGCAGCAAAAAAAGTCCCATCACCTTGCTGCCAAAATTCCCTCCATGTGGGGTTTTGAGAAGAAGGGTTTGGAAGTTAAACCAACAAGTGGCTTGATATGGATACAGGGCAGATACTTGTAGTTAACTGCAAAGACAGAGATGCCAAAAAAATTTGGGTGACAAATTTTGGCATGCATACCCCACTTGTACTTGTACAGCCCTTTTAGTGTAAAAGAACTCTACGCTTTGCTCCTTTTTTCTGAAAAGGAATAGAACTTTGCTTTTGAGTCTTAGCTACAACTGAAGCTTCTTCATAAATTTAACCCATTTTGGGACCTTTTTGAAACGGGTTTTGGGTTTTCGAGTGTGAAAAGATGAAGGTTTTTTGGCCATGCTTCCACCGATGAAGAAAAGGGTGATGACCAAAAACAGAAGGCAGAATTGGGGGACGGGAGCAGAGCAATCTCGGTAAAAAGCTAAGAAAGAAACTAAAAAGGGCCCAAAGGGCCAAAGGGGAATTCCCCGGGTGTTTAAAAAATTTAAAGGGAAAATTAGCGAAACTTTTGAAAAAAATTCACCCGGCAACATTTGCGCGAACTTTTGGGGAAAGCTAAGGGCCCAAAATTTTCATTTTGGTCTGAGGGGGGCTGCCCATCCCCAAAATTCCCTAGAATGCGGGTTTTTTGGTCCTTTATAAAAAACCCCCCAAATTTTGCAGTGGAAATTTTAAAGATTTTACGGGGACACTCTACTCTTGAAAAGGGAGTATGGGTGGGTGGTCTGTCTGCCATACACACCAAAAACACAAGGGAAAACAAACCCTAAAAAATTTACCAGCCCTGTTTAAAGTTCTTTTGTAGAGAATCACAAAAGGAAATGTCAAACCCAAAAAGTCCCCCAACTCGGGGTTTGGGTTTTGCAGATAACCCCTTTTTTGACGAATAAAGTTTCTCTCAAAAGGGTTTCGTCTTACTCAAACTCAATCAAGGTATATTTGCCCACCTGCCGGCGTGAGCGGGGTGGTTCACCCAAAAATTCCCAAAAATTAGTGGAACGAGGAATAAGAGTTGTGAGAGAAGCTTGGTTATTTCAGATTGAGAAACAAAACACAACCTCTAGTCCTCTACCTGCCTATGATTCGTGCGGTGGATTCAAAAGGAATTTCCATGGGATAAAATGGACCCCAGTGAGGAGGCTCTTGAATCTATTGCAGCAGAAACCCAAAAATTTTATGGGGAAAAAGGGGGGGTCAACAAAGGGCACCCAAAATTGCAAAACGGGGGGGAGGGTTTTCGAGGGGGAACGGGAAAGCTTCAACGCACTTTCTCCCCCTTTTTGACCTTGGGGAGCGGAAAAAACGAAGGGAAAATTTTTTTTTCCTATATATTACCAAGGGTTAAGGAAATTTAAAAATCAAGTGATTTAAAAATTTCATGATATACTGAGTTTTGTGATGTTGTTATTTTAACAAAGGGGTAAAAATTTTTATTTTATCCCCTTAATTTCAGGCTTTTTTCTAGAATATCTTTGTGCTTTGTATTATTTTGTTGTGTGTTTGATTCTGTTTGTCTTGTGCGTGGGTGGAAAGTGTTTTGGTGTGGCTGCCATGGATAGTTTTGGGCGTGTATGGTTCAATGAGTACGTGGGGGAAAAGTGCGAGTTAAAAAAAAAATATAAAATTTTTTAAATATATATAATTTTTAAATTTTGGGGTGGGGAAAAAAGGAAAGAAATGGGTTAATTTTAAAATTTTGATAAATTTTTTAAATCTAGTTTATTTTGTCCTTTTGAGTTGGGGAATGCCTTTTTTGTGGTCAAAAATTTATGGATTATTTTTTGTTTCTATCTTTTTGTGGGCTATTTTTTGTGGGATCACTTGAAAATTTATAATTTTTTAATTTTTATGAATTAAATAAAAAATTTATATGTATTGCATGGGGACATTTTGCAAAGTTTAAGGGCCCTTTCTATTTCAAGGCAAAAAAGAAAATAATCGGGAAGGGGTTACTTTTAAAACTAGGGGGGAACTACGTGATTAAAAGGATTTTTACAAATTTGACCCGGTTTTTGAAACTAGGGTTTTCCTTTAGGGTATTTATTACTTGGTGTGCTAAAATTTTTACTTGAAAATTATGAGATTAAATTTTAAAAAAACCCAAATTTTTAAATTTAAAAGATAAGATTAAAAAAAATTGGGGTTTTAAGACCCTTTGGAAAAACACTTAAAAATTTCGTTTGTTACTAAAAAGACGGGGCAATTTTTACATTGCATATGATTGCCTTTGCATTGTAAATGTTGAAAACTTCCCAGGGAATTTAAATTTGTATGTGTACAATTTTGAGAGTTTTGCAGTTTTATCTCACCGATCAATAACCCTCCCCCTTTACTAAAAATTTTGTATGATGTAGGACATGACTAAAAAAACTTGCTTCCCTAGGCTTAGTATAAAAGGAAGAAATCTTGCTGAAAAACTTTTGGGATAAAAGCAAGGGTTGAGATTTTAAAAATTGAACTCCTTTGTTTTTTATAATGAATTTTTGATGGATAAATTTTTTGAAAATATTTTTAATCGGTTTTTTGAAATTTTCTATTATGTTTTTTAGGGGTCCTGGATAAAGGGCTTGTTTCCCTGGGGGAAACTATTGTAAACTATTTCGATGAATATAAAAAGCTGGAATGAAATTTTGGGAAATGCTAGGGGGCATCAAAAATTTTGTCAATTATTGTTTTTTTAACAATTTAAATTTGGGATGAGTTTTTTAATTCTTAGAAACTCAATGTAAAATGAAATTTTTTAAAATTTTCATACTTTTTTTTTTTTTAACTTTTTTGGGGAAAGGGATTCTGATTTTTTTGTTTTTTTGGTCGACCATGGAATATGAAATCTGTAGTCATATTCTTATTATATGAATAGTAATTTATTATTTTTATAATTGATTTAATATTTAATTAGGGTCTTGTAATCTTGACTGAAAGATGGTTTTTTTTTATAGATACCCCATGTATAGGGTAGTTTTTTAGTGGAAATTTTTAGACCCTTTTTTGGGGTGGGGAAAAAACTAACTTGATGAATCTTTTATAAACTTTTAGGAAAAAATTTTTTGACTTTTTATTTATCCCAAAAAAAAAAAATTATTGAATTTTTAGGAATATTCAGGGCCCAAATTTTGGGGATAGTTTTGGCAGTATCTCAAAATGCCCGTGGGTAAGGAAAATTTAAGCCATAATTTGTGGGGGGAAGACTGGAGAGCATTGAAAATTGCTTTTCGCAACAAACCCGAGTCCTTTTTTTTCCTCAAAATGAGGGACTAGCAAACCCCAGCTGCCCCCTAATCCAGGGCTGAATTTTGTAATGAAAAAAGGGGAAGAAATATTGATCGGGTCACAACCAATTTTTCCATAAGCTTAGGGTTTATAGGTGCAAAATGTAATCTCAAAATTTATATTTCAACATTTCCCCCTTTTAAAAATGAGATTGGGCAAATTTAGTAAAGTCCATTTTCCAAATTTAAAAAAGGTGTCCAAAAAACTCCTGTTTGTTGGGTAAATTTTTATTGGAACCAGAATGCAAATCAAACTAAAAACCCCCCGATGAAAATAGCAATATGAAATGCACTTTACACTTTTGATGCCTCCCCTGGAATGGAACATTTGGTAAATCGAGCCGGAAATATGCTTTTGCTGTCTGGTTTTCCCTTTGGGTTTTTAAAAATAGTTAAAATCCTGAAATCCCAAAGCAGAAGAAGAATCCCCCTCTCAGACTAGTTGTCAAAGAAAAATAAGGAAAAAGAGAATGAAAACTTAAAAGTTTTAAAAAATACCTAAATGGTGAAAGTAAGAAAATAAGATATAGGCCCACCCGAATACTGAAATAATTCCTATTCTTGAAATCATCCCCAATGGGGACCTTTTTTATCTGCCCCTTTTAGTTTTCCCTGTCGGGATGTGCAGCGCATTGTATCCATAGGGGAGAGTATTGCCCTAAAAGAAATGAAAAAAATCATGTGTATGGTTTCACGATTTTTTCCATTTAAAAAATGTGGGTTTGCGGTTTCCAAATGTAAAAACACAAAGGGAAGCAATTGTGTTGTCATACCCCCTCCCAAAGGGGAAGCATTACAACTTTGGCTTTTTCTCCAAAAAGCAAAAGGGGAAAAGGGGAAACAAATGAAATTTTTTATGGGAAATTCAAACTAAAGCATCCCTATATACCATTCCCAATCAAAATGATGCGAAATGAAAATACTTGCCCCCACAGGGGAGTTAATGTCGAAAAAGGGGCAATTGACTACTAGTGCAAATGTATTGAGGACTGCCCATATGATTGTGTGACCCATGACATAAAATAAAAAAACCCACTTTCAAGAAAAGTACCAAACATCTTTTTTTTGGGTGCCGGTGCATAAAAAATATAAAGCTTTGCACTTTTGTTTTTCATGCTTTTTGTTTCCCAAAAACAGAAAGTTTAGAAAAACCCAATGACACCAATTGTTCTAAACGGACAGCAAGGGGTTTTCCCTTTTGTAACAAAAAAAGGTTTAACCCAAAAAATTTTTGGGGAAAAAAAAAAACTGAGAAGAACCCCTTAGTGGAAAGTAGAAAACAGAGAATAAATCACACGAAACAACCTAAAGGGGCCGATTCCATTTCCCCCAACAAGGGATCCTTTAGCTTAAAATCCCCACCCACAGTACCATGATGAAAACCCGGACACAACTTTGGGCTGGCAAGGTGGGCACCCAAAAATATAGAAAAACCATTTAGCCCCTTTTAAAAGGGGACAAACAGGTCTGTTCGAATGTTTTTTCAAAAAAAATCTGGTTTCAAAGTTTTCCAAATCGTTAAAAAATTTTCGGGTTTTTCCAAAGCCCTCAAAAAAATTTAAAAGGGTACTCCCGGGGACTTAAATTTGAACAAAAAAGTGTTTCCCAAAAAAATCTGCTTTTATTGTCTATTGCCCGGGTTTTAAATTGATAAAGATTTGGGAAAATGTAACTAAAAAATTGGGAAGGGACCCATAATTTTTGGTTTGCTTTTTCAATTTTAAGTTTTTTAACACAAATCTACACTTTAAATTAAAGTTTTTTTTTATCCTTTTACTAAAGCCATGTGTTAAATAAAGGGAAATGAAATGACAGCCCATGTGAGAAAATTTACATGGTTTTTTAAGTAGCAAGTCCATTAGCTAAAGGATATGTTTTGTTTTCTGCTGTTAAGAAGAAAAAATTTTGTTTTTTGGTTTGGGTTTTAATTAAATTTTAGTTTTTAGGAAGTGTTTAAAATTTGTTTTTGGGGTTTTTTTACTTAAAAATTTTTGGGTGTTAAAATTTCCAAGTTTTTGCTTCTATTTTTTTTAAAGCTTTCAAAAAAAGAAAAAAAAATTTTCCGATTTTTTTCTTCCCGAAATTTTTTTCTTCTCTTCCCAGCCTCTTTAAACAACAATTGGTATCCCAAACATTTCCTTTTTGCGGGATCTGTGTAGAAGTTTTTTTCTAAACGTTTTTGGAAGCCGAAGCAAAACTTTTCTTCAATAGCTCCCCCCTGTGTTTGACGAAAAAAAATTTCCAGATTTGGGCATTCGTATGGGGGACTTTTTAGAGGCCTTAGATCCTTTTGGAAGATAGAAGAAAACTTTGAATGGGGTCTAAAAATTCTAACAATCCCCCATGGCTCAGATCAAAAAAAATAAAGAGAAGAAGACTAAAAAGTCAAGGCCAAAACTGCTTGTTACTGGGGGTATCACAAATTTTTAAAAATTTTTTTGTAAGTACCAAGTCTATTGGGAAACTAAGGAAGAAATGGGAGACAAAAAGGATCAGGAATAAAAGGTTCTAAATTTGATGGGGGATTTTGAATTGCAAAAATGAGGATTCTAAAACAATCAAAGAATATTAAATGCTTTTTGATATTGCAAAAAAAAATCAAACTACGGGGTAAAAAATTTAATACTCAAGGTTTGTTGAGAAATCCTTTTTATGAAATTGAAAGTTATGAGGAAACCCAAACAAAAATGAAAATTTCAAGGACTTTTAAAGTTTTCCCCTGGTAAATTGCTACCTCATCAGGGTAAGAAAAAAAGGCATTTTGGGGGAAAATTTTTGCCCCGAAGGGTTTAAAATTGCAAAACACATGGAGCTGATAAAAAAAAGGGGAAAAAGAAAAAGTTGAAAAAAATTTTTTTTCTTCAAATAAAACAAGGAAGAAAAAGTTTTTAGGGTAAATTTCCTCCTTGTTTTTTGGGAAAAAGGAGGTCCCCCCTTCAAATTTTTGGAGGACTTGAGCAAAAGTTCCAAGTCAATCAAAGGGACATGAAGCAAATTCAAAAGAAAGTTTTTAGCGCAAGTAACAAGCAAATTCTAAACAAGAGGAAAAGATACCTTTTTTTATCTTTGTTGCTAATTTGTTCATCTGAAATTTTATTAAATTATATGGTTGTAAACCAAAATTTCCCAAAACAAAAAAACCCTTAAAAAATTTTGAGCCCAACTAAAATTAAAAGTTAAAATTGGTAATGGGATTACATCCTATTAAAAGGGAATAGGGAAGTAATAATTTTGGGGTGTTAGTTTCAAAAAACTTTAAAATTTCTTTATGTACCTGGAATTGCCCAAAAAACTTGCTGAGTGGGGTCAATTGATTAACGGCTTCAAAATAATTTTTGAAAATAAAAATGCCCCATACTTGATGCACTGGGCAGAAGGTCCCTTTTAAAGTGAGAATAAGGGAAAAAATTTTTTTTTAACAATTAAAAAAACCTATCATTTCCAAAAGCACAACATAGATAGGGATAAAGGGCTTGGTCATTTCCCCTTAAAAGATGCAATTTATGGAAAGGGGCTACTTGATTACAACATTTGGGAAAATTTTTACTGAATGCAATGCTTGTTAAAAAATGTAAGCAAAAAAAAAAAACCATTCCCAAAACATCGGAAGTACTCACAAGTTTCAGCAAATTTCCCCAAAAGGGGTCCTTTTAAACCCACCTTAAGGTATTTAATATTTTGTTATCTTTATTGATATTTTACAAGAAATTGTTGATTTTTTTTCTAAAAACAAATTAGAAGTGGTTGCATGTTTGGAAATCAAGAGAATGGGAGAAAACCAAAGTATTTCAAAAACCCCAACTATAAACAGATAATGAAAAAAAATACACATTAGAGAAATTTTAATTTTTTTTGTGAAGAAGGGCATAAAAAATCACTTACTCTCCTTAACTCTACAGCAAAAGGGGGTTAGGAAAAAAGAAAATATATTTAAAAGGGGGAAGATAGATTATGTTTCTGATAAAGAAATTTTAAAGAACTTTGGGGTGAGCGTTAGTTTTTCTTCTTAAAAAAAATATTACCCACAAAGATTGAAGGAAAAACACCATTCAAGCATGGGAGCTAAAAACTCTCATATTTTTAAGTGTTTTGGGTTTTTGTGTTTCTCTATGTTCCAGGTTAAGCTGATAAGCCCGAAAAAAGTCAAAAAGGGACTTTATAGGGTAGGGTTTTTCCTTTTTGGTGTAAGATTTTTTCAACCTCAAAAAAAAAATAAAAGTATAGAGATGTGTTCTTTTAAAGAAGATGAAAAATGGAACTGGAAAAAAAGGAAATACATGTACCCAAACAACAACCGCTTTTCCTTTTCAAACAAGAGAAAAAAGCTTCAAAAAGTGGCAAGAAGAAAAGAAGTGATCTCCATTGTGAAAAACCTCTCCATGATGTCTATCAAAGATGCAAAGTACCCATTTGTAACTTTGGTTATAAGATCCCATTAAAGACCAAAAAAGGGAAAAGCAATGGAGGAAAAACAATTTTAAGAAAAAAAGACTTGGAGCTATTTGAAAAACAACTGATAAAAAAACTTGGAGTAAAAGGGTGTTTAGAACTAAACTAAAGCGGGATGGATCTGTAAACAATTTAAAAGCAAGGCTTTTGAAAGGGATATGTTGGGTTTTTGGATTTGATTATTTATACTTTGCTCTTTTGTAGATTGTACTTTTCGACTGTATTAAATACTCACAAAAGGTTAAAAATCTTAAAATGTAAAGTTTGCATTCTTAAATGGTACTTACAAGAGGAAATCTAGTTGGCAACCTGGGGTTTGTGGAAAAAGGTAAAGAAGAAAAAAGGGCTATTTCTCAAGAAGGCCTAAAGCTTGAAAAAGCACCTAAAGCATATTTAGCAAGATAGATAAGATTATCAAGCTTAGATTATGAAAAACAGTAGGCACTCTTTAGAAAAACTAAAAGATGATCTATCATAGTTTCTCTTTTTGTTTTAGATCTTCTTATTAAAGTGGAAAATTCCAAATTTTTGAAAATTTAAGATGGAAATGTTGGAAAATTTTTAAATGAAGACTAGAAAAAACATATTTTTTTAAAAGGGAGGGGAATAAGAGCTAAAGATAAATTTCCCTATGTCAAAAGAAATAGAAAGGAAAAATTTTTAAAGAAGTTTCAAAAGGAAAAGATTTGCAAGGAAAGGGCTACTCCAAAAAATAAAAAGGAAAGTTTAAGCAAGGGGAGGGCGTAAAAAAGGTTTGAAAAAGGTTATTTCAGAAGCTTGGTTTTTGGCTGATGTTTTTAAAAACCGAAAATAAGCTTGACATTCTTTTTCATGAAAAGTATTCTTTCTTGCTTCATGCATTGCGTTGGTGAAATACATTTTAAAGCTAAAAAGATTTTTTAAAGATAAAAAAAGGGAAAACTATGAATTTTGGTGAAAAGTTCAAGAAGGGTCAAAGTTTAAAGGGTTTGGGGGAAATTTTCAAAATAGTGTTGGGGTGGAACTTTAGAGGGACATGAAAGTACATTAGGATTTTGTTTTAATTTTAGGACAAGAGTTTTTTCATGGATTTCCAAGAAGCAAGATATTGTAAACAACCCCCACAGAACCAAGTTTAAGGGCTGCTACGTTGCTGAAAAATAGGCTTTTAGGGGTTAAGGAAGCAAATTTGGGCAATCTACTTTAGAGTAAAAAATGATACAAAGGTTTAGGGAGAAAATTCGATAAAAATTGCAATCTCACCCAATCTGGTTTTTTATGGAAAAACTAAACATTTCAAGATCAAATTTTTTTTTCCCAAGAGAAGTGCAAAGGAGGGAAAAACTGGGGTATTGCAAATCCGAGGAAAAACTTGTAGAACTTTTACAAAGCCTCTACCAAAAACAAGTTTTTTAAATTTTAAGGCAAAAATTGGAATTTTGCAGCTCCAAAAAAAAGGGGGGAGTGTTTTGTTAAATCTTTTAGGACAACAAATATTTTGTTTTTTCGTTTTTTTCAATTTGTTTTTGTTTTTAGGGAAGGGGTTTTAAATTTTTTTTTTTTTAAATTAAATTTCGGATGTTAAACTTATAAATTGTTGCCCTTTTATATTTTTAAACTTTTAAAAAAAATTAAAAATTTTTATTTTTTTATTTTTTGTCCCTTTTTTTTCAAAATAAAATTTAAAATTAGGTAAGGGCAAAAAAAAAGAACAAAAAATAGGAAAAAAACAAATTTAAAAAAAAATTTTCCTTTTCTTTAAAATAGAAAAACCCCCTTTGGGGAAAAGAAGTAAAAAAAAAATTTAACCAATAATTTTTGCCCCCATTTTACCCAAAATTTTTTTGAAGAAAAAATAATTATTTTAAAACTTTATTTTTAATTTTTAAAAAAAAAACCTTTTTTAAAAAAGGTTTTAAAAATTTTTTCCTTTAAAAAAAAAAGGAAAATTTTTTAAAAAAAATTTTTTGAAAAAAATTTTTTTTTTTTTTTTTCAAAAAAAAAAAATTTTTTTCCTTTCCTTTCAAAAAGGGACTTTGACCCTTTAGGATTTTTTTTTTTGGAGTAAAAAAGAAACAAACACAAATTTAAATTTTCTTTGTGGTTTTAAAAATTTGGGGATTTTTCCCTTAAACTTTGTCTAGTTAAAAAAATAGCAAGTAAAAAATTTCCCCCAAATTTTGGAATTTAAAACCAAAAATGGATTTAACAAAATCATGTTTTTTTAATTTCCATTTTTTGTTTAAATTTTTATTTCTTTGGTTCAACCAGTAGAAACAAAATGAAAAGATGGGAAACTAAATCTTTTTCGATTTTAAAAATTGGAGAATTAAATTTTAACCCCTTTTAAAAAATTTTTTAAAAGAAATTTTTTACCCAATTGAGGCTTTTATTCTTACATATCGAATAAGAAACCCAAAAAGGAAAGGGAAAAATTAAACCCAAAAAAATTATAAAAAAGTTGAAAAAAAAATTTTTATTTTTATAAAAATTTTAAAATTTTTTTTTCCCACTGTTAAAGAAATCAAAAAAAATTTTTTTAAGTTTTTTAAATTTCCAAAATTTTCCAATTTAAAACCCCAAATTAAGGAAAATAATATCAAAAATTGTGAAAAATTTTATTAAAAGTTTTTAACCCATACCTAAGAAAATTTTAAAATTTAAAAGAAATAATTATACGGAAAGCAATCGTAAAAAAATTTTAAAAAATAAACATAAAAAAAATTTTAAAATCATAGGTTATGAAAAATTAAAAATGAATTTTTAGTAAATATTTATTTTTTAAAAATAATTCAATTAGCTTAGTCGAAAAATTTTTGTAAAAAACTTTAAGTTTTAAAAATTTACAAAAATTTAAACCAGGGTGCGATTTTTAAAAAAATTATATATTAATATTTTAAAAAATGTATTTTATGTATGTATTTTCTTACTAACTTAACTCTAAAAACCCCCATCCTAAACCCAAAACCCCTTACTTAAAAGGGGAGAGTGAGACAATGTGATGAAGACAGACAAGGGAAATAAAGGGAAAAAAGGAAAAGAAGGAAAAAAAGAAGCGGGAAAAAACAAAAAAAAGTTTACGTAACTTGTATGTACCTTTTCCAAAAACATAAATCGGGGCTACCAAAAATGATCCTTAGGTGAGACCCACAAAACTAGACTAGTCTTATACGGGGAAAAAAAAAAAAATTTTTTTTAGAAATTTAAAAAAACAATTTTTGAATGAGTAAAGAAAATAGGAAAATTAAACTTAGAAAAAAAAATAAATTTCTGAGATACATTAGTTTGAAAAAATTTTAGTTATGAGTAAATATTTTAATAGGGGGTTTTCTTGTGTTTTTTGGGAAAAAAAAATTATTTACGTAAATTTCCCAAAAATTAAATATGAATAATCAAAAGAACTCTTGTGAGTAAGGAAAAATCTGTGATATTTTTGTTTTTTTGTATGGTGTTGATATTTAAATGGGTGTATAATTGATTTTGTTCATGCGGGTTTTGGATTTAAAAGCTCTGTTATGAAAAAATAAGAAAAAATACAAAATTTTTTTATAACATCATGTGTGGGGTGGGGAGGATCCCAAAAAAAAAGCAAGTGGGGGAATTTTTGGGGGTTGCACCTTTTAATTCTGTTTCAATGTTTGTATTTGGGGGGTACGTAGTGTGGTTTTACTAGAAAAAATGGGGTGGGGCCGCAAATGGGGGGTTAAAAAGTGGTGAAATGTGTGTGTACGATCGTTAAAATTTCACATGAATGGAATGGTGTGTGTGGGGTTTATTAATTTTGGGCCCGGGGTGCGCTGGAAACACATTGTGCGCATGTGTGCTTCTAAGTGTAAAATTTGGGGGTGTGTGTGGCCTTTAATGGCTTGGTGGTTTCAGGTAAGTTTTGTGGGGGGGGGATGCGAAAGGGAGCGTTAGCTGTGGCTGTTTCAATAGAGTAAACTGCTTTCTGGTTTTTTCCCCTTTATTTGGGGATTGGAGGTGCGTTCTAAAGTGGAAAAAAGGGAATTTTGTACATGTGTATTAACCAAGTGTGTGTCTGTTTAAAAAAATGTGTGCTTTGGATTTTGTGGTCTTGTACTTGCAGGTAGTGGGGCATGTTGTCATGGTGGATGTAAGCATGCGGTGTGGGCTGATAGGATAAAGGGGTTAGGGGCTGGTTAATATGTTTAAGCATGTGTTTTTTTCTGTGGGGACTGAGTGGGGGAGAGGGGTTTTTGGGGCTGTGTGAACAGGGTTTTGTGTGTAAATTTTAATTGTGTGTATGCGTTTTTGTGGTGATTTTTGTCTAGTGCGGGGTTGTGAGTATGTTTTGCGGCGGGAAATGTTTTGCGGGTGGCAAGATATGAGTGCTTGTGAAAGGGGAGACAGCAGGAGAGTGTGTGGTGCAACGGGTTTTTTATGTGTGGGGGTTGTGTCTGGGGAAATATTTTGTGGCGGGGAAAGGAGTTTGGGGTAATTTTAGGAGTTAGTGGGTGGTGTTGATTTGGGGGTTGTGGTGGTGCGGGTGTATATTGATTGCTGCTAGGCCCCGAGAAAAAAAGGGGAAGCGGGGCAAGCATAAAAAATTTCCCCAGGTGGGGAAACCGTTTTTCGGTGAGCACGGCGAAGGAGTAAAAGTGGAGGGGACTTATAAAAAATTACAAATAATCATGTAAAAAATAATAAAAACCCAATTTAATAAAAATCATAATAAAATATAAAAAATTAACTTGATAGTTATCAAAAGGCATATGTATTTAGAACCCAGGGTTTTAAGCCGAAAGAGGAATAGATGGTGTTAAAAAGACTTGGGATAAAATCTAATATTAGTGAATTGCCTTTACTTGATATTGGGGGGTTTGTTTGTAAATCAAAATTGTAAAAATTGTGTTTTGTATTTATTTTTTGATGTGCTTTTTTCTTAGTGATCACCCAAGAACGTAATTTAAACCCTTATTTTTATTTAAAAAAAAAAACTGCACCATTGCATAAACATTTATGAGTTTTAAGGCCATCACTGCTACAAGGTATATTGGAAGTAACGGGTTGGATTACTGTTTCCCCAAAGGGGAAAAATTTAAGTAATTGGGAGTTTGTTTTCCCTTGACGGTTATAAGCCCAAATTTTTCTAAATGCAAAATTACACTAAGTATATAAATTTAAAATTTTAAAAAATATCAATTTAAACAAAGAGATAAGATTAAATTAATTGAGTTATAAGCCCCGGGGCCCATTGAGGTATTGATGTGAATCCCTCCCCCAAAAGGGGGCCCAAGGAGGGCAAAAACCCCTAGACTTCAAAAGGGTTTTACCAAAAAACTGCATGAAATGTCGCATTTTTTTATGATTGTCATCCCTTTGGCATATAAACAAAAAACTTGTTTGAAATTACTTATGGTGGGAAACCCTATTGAGATATTACACCCCTATTTCATTGGGGCTATTAGGTCACCCCTTTCCCAAATTTTTAATTTTTAAAAGGGCGTGATACATAAACTATCACCCTTAGGTAAACGTACCCAGGGTAAATACATTGTCTTAGGAAAACCCGGGATAAAAGGGAAATGGAAGATAAAAGGCTACTTTTGTTTGAACTTGATAGTTTCAAATAATTTTAAAGTTTGTTAAAAAATTTAACTAAATTTAAAGGGGTCTTTAATTGTATTTTTTTTTTATGGGGCTTGGGGTAGGCCCACTGTGAACTAATTTTTTATAAATTCCTTTTAATATGAAATGATTCTATGAGATGAAATAAAGCTAAAAACATTCAAAAAGTAAATTAAATTTTGATTTAAAAGGGTTTAAATTTTTTTGGTTTTGGGTGCTTCATGGGTTGATTTGTAGGGGGCCCCAGCAATTGGGCGGATTGTCAGAATTGGATACCCTGTGGGGGGGTGATATAATTGGTCATGGGAAAAAAACCAAACAAAAAAATTTATTTCAAAAAAAATTAACTTTCCCCAAAGGGAAAAAATGTCTACCTTAAAAACAAAGAACATAGACTACTATTGTCTTTGGGTAAAAGAACAAAATCCCAATGTATTTTGGCTTTTGTTGTTGTCCATTAGGGTCTTTGGGCCTGAATAAGCATGTATTTAAATAGCAATCAAATGAAAGTTTTATAATCAAATTTTTGTACGGGTTTTTTGTTATTTTGTAAATTTTGGAACCCAAAAATAAGACATCACGTATGCCAACAAAAAATTGGGTTTTGTAAACCCCCCCTCAAACAATTTTAAAAATTTTGGGATTTTAGTAACTTCCCTTTAATGGGAAAAAGGTAAAACACGAACCTTATGAAAATTGTGTAAAAAACGACGAATAAAACAATTTTTTTCTATATCTACTTCCAAAAAACCAATGGAATTACTCATAGCACTAAAGCATGAGGAAAGGGAAATTACCTGCAAGCTGGACGCATTCAACCCTGGGCACATCCGGGATTTCCTTGGCTTTCCCTCATGGAAGAATTCTTTTGGAAACAGTTTTATTAGCGGCTTGTCTCCCCAAACTGAGGTAAAAGGGAAATTACTTGGAATTTTTTTGGCCAAAAAAACCCTTATGATCGGTATGATCAAAAGGACGTTGAACACCACATCGAAGTATTCAAAATTTGATGCAACTCTCAAACCAAAATTTTTTTTCCCCTTTAAAAATCCTTTTTCCTTTGTCCCTTTCCCGGGACCCCCAATGAGTGAAAAAAAAAGTTAAAACTGTATGCCCTTTTCCATTATGAAAATTTTGAAAATTTTTTTAAACTTTTTAGTTCCTCTCATCTTTTTCTTATCCCCTGAATATCAAAACACCTTTCCGCTTTATTTTTTAAAAAAGGGTTCCGACCCTTAAAGTCTGATGAAAATTGTACCCGAAATTTTTTACTATTGTTTCGTTGATTGCAATTCCATAACTCGAAGGCAAAATTGGGTATAAAAAGAAATTCGGGATTTTAAAATTCATTATTCACGAATTCAAAAACCCCAAAAAACCATGCAATAAACCTTACCCATTTAATCAAATTAGGTAAACCCAAAAGGTTTTTTTCTATTTTCTTCGAAAAAACCAATTTTAAATTTGTGCTCAAAATTTGCTTTTAACTGATCTACTCCACGCAAGGAATTGTTTTCTTTAAAAAGAAAAATTTTTCCAATTGACTTTTCCACACTATCCAATCCGCTAAACCCAATTAATTCGTTTAAAAATGTCAATAAGGAATTCCTTTTTTTCTATTCTCAGTTAAACCCATATCTAAACTAAAAAAATATTAAAAAAGGAACCCTTTTTGTGCTCGAAATCATGTGAAAAAGTTTTTAATCCTTCCAAATTGAATACTGAATGAGAGAGAGAATTTGCAAGAAGAAAGTAATCTGATAGGGCAGTATTTCGTATCATTTATAGGAAGAAGAAAAGTGTTTAATACGGACTCCAAAAATTTCTAACTGTGAAAAATAAAAACCAAATGTCTAGTGCCGGTGCTAGACTTAAAATTATGCCAGGTGACGGGCCCTATACTACAAAAAGAAAAAATAAAAATTGAAAACCTTTTTCACAACGTTCCCCCCTTTTTTTTTTCTTTTTTTGGACCTTTTTTCCCTTTGGGGCCTAAAAAGAATCCCTTTTAAACAATTCCCTGGATCATTGGGCCCTCATCCGAGTCTAGACCTGTTTCACGGGGAAATCTAATTTCCTTGGAGTTTATATTTAAAATTATAGAAATTTTTAAAAAAAATTTCTATAAAAATTGTTTTAATTTTAATTTTTTTCTAAAATGGGTTTTCAAAAACTTTGGCCCATTTTTGAAATTTTTGGGTCAGGGAAAAAATTTTGAATTAAAGGCCTTTGACTCGGTCCATGCCTTAAATTTGCATGTATTTTTTTTTTTTCTTAAAGGAGCGACAAGGTCCACAACTTCAGAACATGTTTTTTTTTTTTTTTTTTTAAATCGGAAAAACCCTTTAAAATTTGGGAAAAAAAAAGTTTACTGCAAACCTATAAAAAATTCCCAAACCAAAAAATTATTATAAAGTACAGTTGAAAACCCAATAAAAGTGAAATAGAAAATTTTAAATAAAAGAAACTTTGCATGTGATTTGTAATACACAAAAAAAATTTGCATCGAAAAATTTATAATATAAATAAAAATCCTCAATTCATTTTGTTCAAAAATTCCATTTTAAATTTTTCCCTCTGCAAATTTCACTTACCCAAATTACTTGCAAATCTTTTTTTTCCCCTAATTTTTTTTTTAAAACACGGGTTTTTTCTTTGTTGAAATCCCTTGCTGGAAATATTTCAAAAAGGGATCTCGGTATGTTTTCTTAAGAAAAAAAATTTAAATTTTTGTTACTATTATATACTTTAGAAAAAATGAAAAAAAAAAAAAAAGGAAATTTTCTTTTTAATTCCCAAAATTTTTATCAAAATATTAGTTTTTATTAATTAACTATTAATTAAAATTAGAAAAATTTTTTAACTAAATTAATTAATTTGGGAAATGAATTTTTTAAAATATGTTATTATAAATGTATTTTTGTAAAAAATAGTTTTTAAATTAAAATTTTTGTTAATTAACTGTTAATTAGTAGTGATTAGTCGTTCATAAGTAAATAAATTTAAATTTTTAGAAAAATAATTTGTGAAAAAATTTTTTGTTGATTTTTAAATGTAAAAATATAAGAATGGTTTTTTTACAATTAGTTTTAAATTAAGTAGTTTTTTAATTAACCCTTTTAAATTTAAAAGTGATTAAACGTTTTTTTTTATCATTTTAAAAAAAAATTAAAAAATTTTTTAAAAAAATTAATTTTTGAAAAATTTTGTATTTGTTGCAAATGTAAAATATTTGTTTTGGTTTTTTAGAAATTTGTTAAAAAAAGTAAGTAGTTTTAATTATCCATTGATTAAAGGTGATTAGTTTTTTTAATATGTCGTTAATTAGTTAATATAAAATTAATTAGTGAAAATTTTTATAGTTGTTGAAAAAAAAAAATATTTATATTGGGTTTTTTAGGGTTAAAATATAAAATTAAGTAGTTATTAATTATCCCTTAATTAAAGGTAATTGTTGTTTTAAAATGTTTGTTAAATTTAAATTTGTGAAAAATTTTGTTTTAGGGTTTCAAATTTAAAAATTTGTTTGGTTTTTTTGGAATTAGTTATAAAAAATTTAAATGTTTTTTAATTTTCCGTTAATTAAAGATGATTAGCCCTTAATTAATTGTTATAAAATTTTAAATTTAAGGGAAATTTTTTTTATTTGTTGCAAATGTAAAATATTTGTATGTTTTTTTTAGAATTAGTTATAAAATTAAGTATTTTAATTATCCCCTTAATAAAAGTGATTAGTTTTTAAATTTTTTAATTTAATTGTTATAAAAATAATAGTGAAAAATTTTGTATTTGTTGCCCAAAAATAAAATATTTGTATGTTTTTAGAATTAGTATAAAATAAGTAGTTTTATTATCCCCTAATTAAAAATGATACGTTAATTCGTTATTTTAATAAAATTAATTAGTGAAATTTTTGTATTGGGTTCAAATTTAAAATTTTTGTAAAGGTTTGTAGAATAGTTTATAAAAGTAAGTAGTTAATAATTATCCTTAATTAAAGGATTAGTCAAAATATCATTAATTAAAAATTAAAAAAATTAAGTATAAAATTTTTTAATATTTTTGTTTTGCTGTAAAAGTATGAAATTTTTTTTTATTTTAATTAATTTTAAATTTAGAAGTAATAGTCGCTAATTAGTCTAAATTAATTTATTTGATGTAACATATACTATTTTTTTAAATATATTCTATTTTTTTTAAAGAAGAGCTAACCTTTCAAACTTTAGTCTTGACCAGTAGGAAGACTTTATAAAGGCCTTGGAAAAGAGGGAAATGACCTTTCATTTATAAATTAGTTTAGGGTGCTTTAAAAAATATTTTAAAACTTTCACGTGTTGTCAACATAGGATGAAAAACCCTTTTTGTTCAAGGGGCGTTAGTTGTTATTTGTTAAAAACCAAGCGCCCACCCCCCAAGATGCTAAAATTTGGACCCATTCCCTTGCATTTAGCTAGATTCAAAGGGTTGTGGGGGTCCCCTTTGCCAAAAAACCCCCCTTTTGATTGGCACATAATTAAAAGCATTGGTAAAGCGAAAAGCATCTAAAAATGTACACTTTCCCACATGTTAACAAGGGGGTTTAAAAATTTGACGTACAAGTGGTGGGGGATCTTTTAGGACTCCCGTAGATGGTTGGCTATTACAAGGGTAGTTGCTTGTTTGGGGAGCGAATGTGAAGAATATTGGAGGAAAGGGCTAGGGCGTTCATACTTAAATTGTTGAGGGGTTTTAAATCATTGTAAAAAAAATCCAATCCTTCTTCAATGCGATTGGTTACATTAGGGAGCTTTTCGACTTTGCTAAGATTTTTATAGTTGGGGGTTTCATGTTTGGCGTGGTTGTTTCCCCAAACCTTTGTGTTGTGTCATCTTTGTCGGCAAAAAAAGATTGGAGGATTTCCATTTTGTACAATTTGTGGGTTTTGGGAATAGATTTCCTAACATCGCATCCTTTAAATTTTAACAGGGACTATTTATAAAAGCTGGATGCCCACAAGTGCATGTTGGAACATGTAGGGGGAAACATGCATTATCACCCCACCTCCCATTGTTGTGCTTATCGGGATGCGGGAAAAAGTAGAAATGAAAAGGGGAAACTTCAGAAAACAAAAATTTTTTTTCCTTGAAATTTAAATCATATTGATCTTTCCCGGAAGGGGGTCAATAAAATTTTTTCTATTTTAAATTTAAAGGGGGATCGTATGAGGGGAAATTTTAAAAATTAATCCTTGTTTCGATTTTCCCAAAGCTAGCTGACATTTAGTTTGGCTCGGGTGCCACTGATTTTTTTCCACTTTGTTGATGACTTTTTCCTAGATTGGGTGGCTAGGAAATTTAAAGGGGGGTTTCCCAATTTACACCCAAAGCCGTTGAACCCCACTATGTAGCCCCAAAGAAATCGACTTGCATAGCTATTGATTTGATTGGATTTTTTTGCTTTAAAATGTATTTAAAAACATGCGGGAAAGGGGGTTTTCAGTCGAGTCTTTTCAAAAGGATGGCCCTCGTGGTGGAAATAAATAGTTACCTGCAAGGGGTAAAGTTTTTTTAGCAAGCGATCTTTGGGGACACTAGACCCTTATTCTTGGATTTTGGTAAGTAAAAAAAAAAATTTACATCAACACTCGAAAAGTCTAAATAATTGCATGATCGGGGAAAACCTTAATTTACATTTTTTTTTCATACTTGCGGGTTGAACCTTAAAAAAATTTGCTTATCGCTGGATATAGACACGACCGTAGAATTTGCTGCTCAAAGGTTTTTCATTTTATGCTTACCATAAGGGGAGGGGGTTAAGTTGTACCTGCAAAACCCCAACAACAGAAAAACCTTAAGGAGGCAGAAAACGATTCCCTTTTGTGGTGATAAATAAGGGGCAACGTTTAAACCCCAAAAAGAGGTTTAGAAAGGGAAAACTAAGATAAAACCAATTTTAGATGCCTATTGGGTTTTGGCAATGTAAGCCCAGCTCAAGGAAAATTTTCAACCAATACAAACCCGCATCGGGGTTTTATAAGTTTTTTATATCCAAAAACCCAAACCCGCTCTATTGAAGCAAAAGCTTTGGGAAAACAACTTATTTAAAATATGGGGGAATTTATCTAGTCAGCCCAAAAAAGTGGGGGTTTGTGCCTTTTTGCGAGCATTCGACAATACTCCCCCCCTACAATCCAAAATAGGAGTCTAAACTCCCCAAAAAATAAAACCCAAAAATTTTACTCCCCTTTTTTAAAAATTTTAATTAAATTTAAAAAAATAAAAACCCCAATTTCATTATTGAATTTAAATTTTTTAAAAAAAAATTTTTTATTTCCCATAAAAATGTACAACCAATTTAAAATTCAAATTTTTAAAACTTTTAAAAAAATTTTAAAAAATTTTTAAAAATAAATATAAATTTTAAAAATTCAAAAAAAATTTAAAAAAATTAAAACCTCTTTTCCCATAAAAAAATTTTTATTTGAAAAAATTTCCCAAAAAGGGGGGAAAAAAATTTTTAAAAAACAAAGTGTCGAAAAATAATTTTTTTTATTTTAGACTAAAATTAATTAAATGGCCTTCTTTATTTTTTATTTTTAAAAATAATTATTTGGTTTGGGTTTAATTCCCCTTAGAGTTGTTTTTCCCTTTTTTCCTTTTGGGAATTCCCCCCAGGCGGGGGGGGTGTTAACCCCTCAAGTCCCCCTTTTGGCAGAAACATCCAAAGTTGCTCCAATGTGTTATCAAAAAAGAAGGGTTTTTTAAAGGGGCATCATAAGGGGGGAATTTAATTTTTTTTGCCCCTTTCAATTCCCTGATTGTACAAAAAAAAATGTTCCCCCCCAAAAAGGGTTACACCGTGAGGACTTAAAAACTTTATCACAAAAAAAAGAGTTTGTCTTTTAAATTGGGGGTTTTTTAGGGTTTTTTTTGGTGAAAATTCAATCCTTTCCCCAATTTTCCCCAATTTCCCCTTGTATGCTTCTTGAAAAAGAATCCCCCCATATTTTGGTAGAACTTTTTTTTTCCCCCAAAGAAATTCACAGGAAACCCCCCCAACCCCCCCTTCAACAGAAAATTTTAAGCTTTCAACAAAAATTAGGGTCATATACCAACTCGATTTAAAAACCATAAAGAGAAATATCCACATATCTAAGGGGACATCCCCCAAATCAATCAAACGCATCCACTTTAAACATCCCCCCCTACTCTATTTACCATAATTCAAATTTCCAAAATTTGCTTACAAATTGGTGTATGTGACCAACCCCTTTCACTAGGTTTTTTTAAAGTGCAAGTTTAAGTTGCCACAAAGTGTCAGAGACAGAACTACCACATCGCAAAAATGGGGGGGGAACCATCTATTCGCTTCTTCTTGGCCCATTGGGTATGATGCTTGCATTTTTATTGAAAAATGAGGCAAATGGTTTTTTTAGACCCCTTTAAATTGCTAACAAACATAAACCTTTATTTTCCCCAAAACCAGCCAATATCTTAACTAATTTTCCTAATCCCCCCAGAGGAATCCCAGTGAAAGTTTTGGGGTTTTGCCATCAATGCCATAAGAAAACTAGAATTTGAAAACCTTCCCATACAGAAAAGGGGGATCAATGGTAACAAGGGTTAAAAAAATCTCCAGTTTCGAGGGCCCCCCCCAAAATCCCTTAAAAATACTCATTTTCAAATTAGCACACTAAGGGTATTCGATTTGCTCCCCCCCCCAAAATCTATTCAGGGTTTCGGGGACTTGTATTTCTTTAAACTTTGAAAAATTTTAAGTAGTTCATGTAAGACTTCCCCAAAGTTTCCGTACACATGCTCGAACCCCATTTCTTCCCTCCAAAAACCCGTCTTTTGCTGTTTTCTTATAGCCAATTTCCCTGTTGGACAAAAAGTTAGTTTGATCCCCTTTTTTCAGGTTATCTTTAAGAGATTACAAATCGACGGGCCCGGGGGAATTGCAATCCAGTTGGGGTGACTTGACTAATCAGCGGTTTAATTGCAAGTGTTTTCCCCCCTTGAATAAAGTCCCAAAAAACATGCCCCTCAAATTTTTTCTTTCGAGCCCGAAGCCTCCTTTTTAAAAATGTATCCCTTCTCAAATAAAAAACAGCCCCATACTAGTGGACTAGACCTTTAATAGTGAAGTTCCCAATGGTTCTTCCCTTTAAAAAGACTTCATTGCTTGAAGGGCATTTGCTTTTACTCTAAAATTCTCAGCCCTTTAGCAATCCCCAAACTATGCTCAAAACCACTTTTAAATATTAGTTTGCCCCTTGCTCAAAAAAATTTGGAAACCCATTTAAAAACCCCCCAAAAATTGTAATAGGGAATAGAATTTTTAAAATGCCATGTTGGGGTTTTTAACCTACTCTGACGATATATTGGCTGTCTGAGTAATTATTAGGGTTGGAGGGGCCCTTCCTAAAATTACTTCATCCCCCCTAAATTCCCATTTTTCCTCATTTCTTCATAAGAACTCCCTCATTATCGCTACTCCCCTTTTTTTTAAAAACCTTTCCCACAAACGGTGTTGGGTTGTAGCCCCCAATCCCACACAAACCATGTATGAATCTCGTTGTTTGGTCATTGTAAAACTGGAAAAACTACTTATCTATTTCATCCCCTTCATTCACTTTCCCTTGGGGGGTTTGGGAAATTTAGGGTTGGAAAAGTAGACGCTTCGACTGGGAATTTTTAAAAATGTCTGTGAGAATGTGGGTGAATTTCCCTTTTGTCAAAAGTCTACCTTACCAAAAACCCCCCCAAATTGTCAGAAATTCTGATGAAAAAATTGTTGTGTGCCACTATCTCCATATGATTAAAACCATTTCAATAAAATTTTCAAATCTTTGGGCGTTTTGAAAAACCATCAACACATAACAAATTTTTGCCCCATGGAACTAGAATCTTTGAATTATCTCAAAGCCCAATTCGGTTAGATCAACTCTGTATTGGGGACATATTTTGTTAAAAAATTATTTTTAGTTAAAGTTTTTCTTCCTTTTTTTAACTTTTTTACCCAATCCCCCATCATACACCGGCCCCTAGTTACTAGCCACAAAGTTTCCAAAATACATAGATCATCAAAATTTCCCCCGTAATCACCATTATTTCCCCATCCAAAAGTATATTTAAAATTTTAAGGGTTAAAAAAATATGCAATTTCCCAAAAACATCAAAA
>JBBMOL010002619.1:0-22665 GCA_037954665.1 Laguncularia racemosa
TTGTGGTTTGGGAAAATTCAAGGGGTTGCCAGCCCACATTAGATTTAAACAGTTTTGAATTTAAAAAAAAAAACCGATCTCCCATTTCTTTTTGGGTGAGTTACTTGAGTAGAAGGTTGGCATTTTCTTTTTAATTGATTCCATAATTGTTAACTTGTGTAGTAATTATTCTTTAAATTTTGTTTTAAAAAATTGCAAAAATTGATTTTAACTAATTGAGGTAATTGGCCATGGGGGGGTTAGGGTTAGTGGCCGTAAATGCTTTTTGTGCCGTAAGGTGTGTTGAGCCCAGGGTTTGAGTGTTTTGAGCCATGTTTAAGTGTATGTTGACCCTTTTAAAAAGGTTGTGTTTGTACTAGGGGTATTTTGTGTTTATCGTAAGGTAGGGGGGTTGTTTTTTCCCGGGTGAAAGTTTTTGAACTGTTGGAATGTGTGAATTGCCCTTTGAAGTGTTGTGTGGGGGTGTCGTAAAATAGGGTGTTTGGGTTGAAGGAATTGGTGTTGTGGAAGTGTGATAGTAAAAAAAAAGGAAAAGAATTTTCCAAAGTTTAATTCAAAAACCCCATGTGGGAAATGATAATTTTAATGGGGGAATTTGTAAAGGGGGGCCAATTAAATGTGCTTAAAACCAAGGTCTAAGCACATGAAAAATTAACCAAGGCCCCTTTCAATAAAACCCTTAGCCCTCAATCACATGAAAAAAGGCGTCAATTTCCAATGAATTTAACCAATTCTTAAATTTTAGGGGGTTTTAAATTTTAAAATCCAAATAGATATAGCTCTAATCCAAATTATGAGGGGTTTAAAAAAGGGGATTAACCCATAATCAAAACAACCCAAATATATACCTCAAAAAAAAAGAAAAAAATTCGGTTCAAAGGTAAGAAAAATTGCATAAACCCCCTAATTGATGGAAGATGAACCAAATGATAAAATAAGAGATGAAATCCACAAAAAAGATAACTCTAAATTGAATCAAAAAACCCCAATTTAAAATTC
The DNA here is from genome assembly GCA_037954665.1 of Laguncularia racemosa. Taxonomy (NCBI): domain Eukaryota; kingdom Viridiplantae; phylum Streptophyta; class Magnoliopsida; order Myrtales; family Combretaceae; genus Laguncularia; species Laguncularia racemosa. The sequence continues at coordinate 1,000 of JBBMOL010002619.1, forward strand.
CAAGAGAATCCCAACAACAATACATAAATTCAAACTTTTATCCTCCTCAAAAACAAAGAAATTCCATGCTACAAGTATAATGACAAAATTTATGGTATTTAAAAAGTTCTAAAAAAACCCAACAATTATGCAATGATAATTTGATTTCAAAAAGCAATCAAAATTTGTCCAAGACTTCAATTCAACCCTATATATGACTCACTAAAGATGAAAAGAAACACAAAAAATAAAAAATTTATATTTAAATCACAATTTTCCTTTGTTGCACTCGCCATAAAAAACCCAAATTTTTGGGATTGAAATTGATAACAGAAAAATTGAAAATAGGAAAAAAAAAACCCTAATTTCCCCCATGAAAAAAAGGGTTTTTTCAAAAACTAAAAAAAAAAAAAAGGCCTCCTCAAAACCCTACTTAAGTATATATTTTTTACTTGCTTTTCTTTAAAAGTTAAAAAAAGGGGCATAAAAAATTTTTCAACAAAGCCACTTTTTTTGGATAGTCCGGGGCCCCAAAAAAAAAAAAAGGGGAAAAGGGGCCCCCAAAGGGGAAAAAACCCCAACCCCCCCCCTAAATGGTCCCCCCCAAAAAACCCCCCCCCAATTACCAAAAAAAAGAAAAAGTCTTCAACCCCCTTTCAGCCCCCCTTCCAAAAAAAGGGAAAAAATTTGGTGGAAAAAAATTTTGGGTAATTGGGTAAATGGGAAAAAAACCCAAAATTTTAGTTTGAGGTGAAATTTGTCCATCGCCTTATAAAAACCTGTTAAGGGGTGCCAAATTTGGGAAAAAACAATAAAATGAATAAGAGAAAAGGGGGGTTAGGGAAACAAAAATTCTAGGGTCGATTTGCTCAAAAATGGGCCCTCATCACTAAATTCGAAAACCTTTATTTTTTTCCCTAAAAAGGTCATATTGGGGTTTTGATTCCAAACATCTCGCGGGCCTTTAAAAAGAATTTTTTTCCCCAAATCTGGTAGATCAAATGTAGTAGAGACTTTGTTTTTTTTCCTAAAAATCCATCTAAAAAAAGTAAACTCTGCCAAAAACCCAATATCGAAATAATTTTAGGGGGGAATTGTTTTTTTCTTCTCCATTTCTAGGGTGTATCTCATTTGCAGCACAAATAATGACCCATTATCCACTGAGGTATCCCCTATCTCTACCCATTCCACTGATTTTGTTTCTTCCTTTTCTAACTCATTTGTATGGCGCTGACCCTTATGGCCCTCTAATAGTTGGCTTAACCACTCATGGCCCTCAAAAACCTATGATGATGGACATAAATGTCTCTGAATAGTCTGGCCCTCTGGAGATCTGCTCATATCACTCTAACCCTCGTATCCCCTGAAGGTTTACTCAATTTCTCATAAGCCTCTAATATCTTTAAAGGTGAACATAACTGCCCTTGAATAGTTTCGTCCTCTGGTAATCTGCTCATCTAACTCTATTCATCAGGATCCTCTGAAGGTTGGTACATCTGTGACTGATAAATTTTGTGCTCTAAAGGTTGGTTCAACTGCTCATGCCCCACTGATGGTCTACTAATTTGTTGTTGAACCCTTTGAACCTCTGAAGGCGACATCAGATTCAGAATAGTTCGTTTTCCTTCCTTCTAGAATACATAAGTATTCCTGAAGCCATCATGTAAGACCCTCCTATCATATAACCAAGTCTTGCTAAGCAATATATGGGATGTACACATAGGAAAAATATCACACTCATTTTCATCAAAGTATTTATCCCCTACACTGAATGGTACCCTAGCTCTTTAGGTCATATGCAAACTCCCCTGATCACTAAGCCAATGTAATTTATACGGTTCAGGATGTGGAGTAGTAGCAAGTTTTAGTTTCGATACTAATGATGTTGCTACCACATTGGTACAACTATCACCATCGACATAAAGACACATAAATTTCCTCGTACCCTATAAGAGTATTGAACAATTTTCCCTTTTTCTTCATCCTTAGTAGCAAATGTAGTCAATGTTCAGTGCAATACATTAGTATAATGAAACATCTCACTGGACATGATTGTGTTCAAACCCAATAACACAATAATTATCCTCACACTTCCATGTCCGAGTACACAACCAAGCTACAAGTGAAGTACACTCAACTACTTTCAAGTAGATAGAATTAAATTCAACTACAAGTGTTTAAGTAACTAGTTCAATTACTTTCACACTTTAATGACTTTTTTTAATTTTAAATTCTACTACTCACTTTCCTTATTCTTGCCTTGACTTCTCACCACTTAAATACACAATGGGCAGCAAGGAAAATACTCACACAACTCACCATCCACCGCCACAAAGTCCCCTTATGCTCACGGTTCAAGATGCTTCACGCCACTACTAACAATGTCCTTGACAATATATACAATAATTAATATCAAATGTACACAACCTCTACTAAATTAACAAAAATATAAACTCCAAATACACTCCTCAAGCCATGGCATAATTCACTTCCACAAAATACAACCAAAACTGCAACTTCAACACAAGATAAGGCAGCTTACTTTCAAATTCAAAAAGAAGTTCAATAAGTGCACAACTCCACAAATGGTAAGAGGCTTTTTCAAATTCAAATGATACACAATTAACTATGACTTAATGTGTATTTGAGATTTCAAATTAACCTCTTAATGTACACTTTCGATTCTGATTTCAAATATGAAAATAATAATTATGATTCCTCCAACTTTCGAAAATGCACACACTACACAATTCTACTTCACAATTGAAACACCATTCTTCCCCTTCATGGTTTGCTATTCATGCACTACATACTCACACTTTAGCCTCAACAAGCAGCACCTTACTCCACACAACTCCACAAATTCACACCAAAACACACACAACCTTCACAAAATTTTACAAACACAACTCTACACACATACACCTTCAAGCCACGGTGCTAATGTCCCTTTTATTCAACACACACAACATAAACTCTAACAACATCAATATTTTCCATTTTTACTCCAAAACTTACACACATACAACCACAGTTCACACTCCAAAACATACAAGTTTCACCACTACAAACACCAAAGCAAACCGCAACTTATACACCAAACAACAATAATTTAAATTTGAAAATCAAACCACTTCACTAATTGCATCCCTTTCACAATTGGTAAGAGGTAATTTTCAAATTCAAACAACTATACATTAACTTCTTCAACTTAATGTTTGTTTTGAAAATCAAATAATTTCCAAATCTTCCACAAAACTCAAATTTGGAAATGCTCAATTACACCCTCTATTTTTCGAAAACAAACATGTAAAGTCCACAATTCTTCTTCTTACACAATTGGAGACACTTTACACTTCCGAAATTTATATTAAAAAAAAAATGCACTAACTCTCCTCTTCCTTCTCAGTGAAGTCCACAATATAGAAGCTTCAATAAGTACTTAAAACTCACTCCAACAAGCAGCAAAGTTCAACTTCCACTAAAGACAATTCACTCCACTTTAGACAACTACAACAACAATTTCAATTTACCCCCAATTTTGGAATTAAAGATATAAGAACATGAACCCTAAATTTCTGAAATTCAAAATTACAACTCCCTCCTCTTAAATGTCAAGCTTTGATACCAAAAGATGATGTTCTTAAAACCAAGGTTTAAGCACAAGCAAATGAACCATGGAACAATTTCAATCAAATAAGTCTCAATCACATGAAAAATGGCATCAATTCCCAATGAATGTAACCAATTCTTCAATTAGGATGTGTTCAATCTTAAATCCAAAAATGATATAGCTCTGATACCAAATTATGATGTGCCTAAAAGGGGATTAAGGATAATAAAAAAAACCTTAATATACACCTCAAAAGACAAGAAAAAATTTGGTTCAAAGGTAACACAAATTGCATGAACCTTAATTGATGGAAGATGAACCAAATGATAAAATCAAGAGATGAAATCCACAAAGATGATAACTCTCAATTGAATCAAATAACCAACTTAAATTCCAAGAGAATCCCAATCAACAATACATAAATTCAAACCGTGATCCTCCTCACAACAAAGAAATTACACGGCACAAGTATAATGATAAATTGATGGTATTAACAAGTGCTAAAAACCAATCAATTATGCAATGATAATTTGACTACAAAATGCAATCAAAATTTGTCCAAGAAGACTTCAATCCAACCCTCGATATGATTCACTGGAGATGAAAAGAAACACAATAATAAGAAATTGATATAACTCACAATTTTCCTTTGTTGCACTCACTACAATTCCAATTCTTGGGATTTAAATTGATAACAGAAAATGAACTAGGAAGAACCCTAATTCCCTCACGTAAAGTGTATGTTCAAATATGAAAAATGGCCTCCTCAAAACCCTACTTAAGCAAGTATTTATACTTGCTCTCTTTAGGGTTAAAAAGTCCTTAAAATTATAACTATGCCACTTTTAGGGTGGCCGGTCCTAAAGACAATTACAAACAAACAAAAGTGTCCCGAAAGAAAATTACAACATAAAATGGTCTAAATAACAATTACAAAATAAAAGAAAATAGTCTTCATCATTCTAGCTCTTCCATAGGATTTGTCAGCCCAATTCATCGCCGGTTCAGTTGGTCCATGGATAACCCACAAGCTGAGTCTGAGTGAGTTTGTCCATTACCTTATAAAGCCTGTTAAATGTGCCCATTGGAATATACAATACATGAATAAGAGAAAAGAGGTTAGTAAACGAATAATTCCAGGGTCGATTTGCTTAAAATGGGCTCTCATCGCCAAGATTCAAAATCCTTTAGTTCTTACCCTAATGATAGGTCTTGTCGGATTTTGATTCCTATCACCAATAGTCAGGTTGAAAGAGGAGGTCAGGGCCATCATGTTGCAGGTGGAAGAAGAATAATCGCAGGATCTTAACACCATTGTTGCTACACTAGCAACATGGGTTGATTAGATTACATTGCCACATCTTCCAGTGGCAAATCCATGGGCACCCTCGCCTTAAGTAGACCCTAATAATGCATGTAGGGAAGGAGTAGTTGGAGGAAATTGGGGTAGGAGAATGGGAGGAGATTATCATGCTTTTTGAGAGGAAAGGGATGATAACTTTGAGTATGAACCTTATCCGAATCGTGAGTTCAAGCTACCTTGGGGTTTGGAATATGTAAAGTTGCAAATGCTTCATTTGTAGGAAGGGGTTTTGCAGAGGATTATCTAGATTGGGAAGATAAGGTAGAGGCCTTTTAAGTGTTGTGAAATTAATGATCACACTCGGCTTCATCTAGCAGCAATAGATTTTAGAAGATATACCGCCTTATGGTGGAAGAACCTTATAGCTAGTAGATGAAAGGATGGTGATGTTAAGATCCGTACTTGGCAGGAAATGAAACAAGTTATGATGGGGACTCTTATACCAGAGTACTACAAGCAGAAGTTATTCATGTGACTCTAGAAATTGAGATAAGGATGATGACAATTGAGCTAGGAAATGGATAGTGGATCCTCTTGTGATGCTAGTTGGACCTATGGCCTGACTTCAAGCTTTAAAAGACTTAAGGATGCACTGAATTGGCTAATAAAAGAAATTCAAGAATGAACATGTCAACCTAAGAATGAACCAAGAGTAATATAAGTCATTAGAGTCCAGGATGTCCTGGAACAAAGATGACTTGAAGGTGTCTGCTAAGAACCAAAGTCGTCAGTGTTGAAGAACCAAAGTTGTTGGGGTAGAAGACTAAAGTTACCAGTGTTAAAGACTAAAGCTGTTGGCATTGAAGAGGCTAAGCTACTGGCATGGAAGATTAAAGCCATTGGCCTAGGTAGTCGACGTTGAGAGGATAGGCCGATTGGAACGTGGATTTAGGCTACCAACTTAAGGAGAAAGTAAGGTTTTTTTTATACGATTTTGTTATGTTTTATGGTGAGATTATAAATAGTCGTTAAGGACTCCATTGTAGACACTTTTTAGCTGATTAAATTACAAATACTCTTCTTCTGTTCTTGAAGAATTTGAACTTATCGGAATTATTCCATGGCATTCATACCATTAGTTACCAATCGGTATTCCATCTCGATTGTGGTGTATACATCATACAAAGGTCCTTGTTTCTCTATAAGCAACGGGTTATAGTTTCCCTTCATTCGTGATCGATCGACAACTGTTTGATTCAAATTGATTTCGAGTTTCGGCATAAGTAGATGGAGTTTGTATCATTTGGTGTTAGAGTAATTAGGTTGGTTTGGAATTGCCTATCTTGAATCCAATTTTTGTTCTTTATGTATCTAGATTTCAAACATTCATATAAAAAAAAAAAACAAGAGAAAAGTTTGAATCTTTATGTATCTATTGATTTATTAGACTTGTTATAGTAATCACTATATGCATTCAATTGATTCAAGTTTAACTTCGTGTTGAATAGTCAAGAAAGAGAAATAGGATTCTTAACAATAGCTATGATGAAGTCCATAATTAAGTTGATTGAAGTGTTGGGGAAACTGTTGTAACTTGTTGAATTGTTAATTCCAACAATAAAGGAATCTATTGAAATCTACGAAACGACTTCTAATTTGTTGTTTAATTCTAAAAGAATTGAGGAAGAGATTGTAAGTGGTGAGAGGCAAGACTGGTGAGAACATTGCAGTGCACAAAAGCTAATTGAATCTTGTGAGAAATAAAACATGAGTGATTAGAGAGATATTCAGTGATTGAGTGGAAAAACACGTGAGGGAGTGATTTAGTGAGGATCTTATTTTCTATTATCATCTTTGTTTTTGTTGTAGAAAAAGCATGTATAATAGAAATTTTTCTAATAGTGTAGTGGTGGTGTTGACACAAAATTGATCATGGTAACTTTGACTATTGAGATGAGGAGGATGTTTACAGTAGAGATGAATCAATTTCACGAGTAAATGGAGCAAAATTTTGAATAGTCTCGGATTACTTCTTCTGGACATAGGAGGGATAAAATGCCTAAAGGGTAGTGCACATGGAGGAAGATGCATGGGGTAGAGAAAGGTCTGTAGCTGAATTTGATCGGGACTCTTTCATGGGTTATAGGAGGAATATAGGGAGAAGTAGAGGAGTTAGGAAAGAAGAAGATAGCAATCTAGGAAATATCAAAATGAAAATTCCTTCCTTCCAAGGGAAGAATGATCTTGATGTCTATCTTGAGTGTAAGAAAAAGGTGGAACTAGTTTTTTATTGTCATAACTACTATGAAGTTAAGAAGGTGAAATTGGCTGCTATAGAATTTTTTCACTATGCTATAGTTTGGTGGGACTAATTGTTATCGAGTAAGAGGAGGAATAAAGAGCCACCAATAGAGACTTGGGAAGAGATGAAGAGGGTGATGAGGAAGCAGTTTATTCCCACTTATTACTATAGGGATTTATATAATAAACTACAAAATCTGAGACAAGGGAACAAGAGTGTAGAGGAATATTATAAGGAGATTGATGTGCCCAAACACACTTGAAAGCACATTCAAAAGACTTAAGAAAAAACTATCTCAAGTCAAGGCAAAATCGGATCCAAAAAAAGGGCAAAATGACATGAACCAAGTGAAGATATGTTGAAATCCAAATGTCCAATGATATAATTAGAATACCACACTGATAATACCTTCTAACAACACCCTAATCTTATATAATCCATGCAAATAATCCACAATATGACAAAGAAAACCGTAAAAATAAGAATCCCTTTCCAATAGTGAAGTTCACGTTTCCTAGGGAAATCTTCAAAGATAAGTTGAATCAATTTGATAATTACTTCAAATGGAGCACAAGAATTCATGAATAACAACATGTAATTCTGACCAAGAACTATTTCAATTCAACCTAGATATGACACACTAGAGAAGAAAAGAAATCACAACAAAATGAAATTGATATAACTCACAATTTCAAGATGTTGCACTCGCCACAAATTCAACTCTTGGGATTGAAATTGATAAGAGTTTGGAACCAAGGTATGAACCCTAATTCTCACATGAAAGGAAGTGTATAATCTGCAAAATGATCAGCCCTCAAACCCTTTCTTAGCAAGTATTTATACTTGCTACTCCTAGAGTTAAAAAGTGCTAAAAATTACAAGTTTGCCACTTTTAAGGTGACTAGCCCTAAATGAAAATTACAAGAAAATAAAAGTTTCCCAAAACCAAAATACAACCAAAATAGTTCAATAAACATTTACAAGATACAAAATAACATAAATCTTCATGATTCAATGCTTAGAATAGAGAACAATCGCAGCGGGTCTTTGATTGTTATCCAGAAAAATGTTCTGTGTCCAACTGAAGTTGTAGGACATTTTGGCATCCCATGGAGAAATATAATTGTACCTGTAAGATTATTCTCAAATTTTATTAGAAATAAAGACATAAGGTAAAATATGAGCAATTTGGTTAATCACCCAAATTGGGTTTTGAAGAGGTTGACAGTGCCAAAAATTTTCCCATCAGAGATGGAGGTTACTATGATCAGGGAAAATGTTGAGAAGGATTAGGAGCTATTATGGCTAGGTTCTTGGTAGGTTTGAATCAAGATATATAGAATGTGATAGAGTTACAACATTATATAGAACTGGAGGATATGGTCACATGGTGATTAAGTTGGAGAAGTAACTTAAGTGGAAAGGTAGTAGTTCCACACGTATGGCATCGAGTTCTTCCAACTGGAGGATTAATGTAGGGAAGAAATAGGAGAAGAAGTTCCACTCTAAACCAATGCCAGAACAAAAAGCAGAAATGGCTTCTCATGGGAATAAAGGTAATCCCAATTCTTTTCTTAATAGGAATCGTGATATTAAATGTTTTAAATGCTAGGGCCGAGGACATATAGCAAGTTAATGCCCGAATAAGAGAATTATGGTGATGCAGGATGATGAAGAAATTAAGACAAATAGTGAGTCAGAGCATGAATCCATGCCATCACTAGAGGATGTCGATGAGGGGGAAGAATATGCATATTCAGGGGGAGATGTTAGTAGCTTAGGGGGCTTTGAGTGTGCAGACAAAGGAAAAGAAGAATGTGCAATAGAAGAACATATTTCATACTAGGTGTCTTGTTAAAAACAAGGTATGTGGTGTGATTGTAGATGATGGGAGTTGTACCAATGTTGCCAGCATGACCATGGTTGAGAAATTAGGGCTTCCAACAATTAAGCATCCTCGCCTATATAAGCTACAATGGTTAAACGATAGTGGTGAAGTGAGGGTTACAAAATAGGTGTTAGTTTTCTTTTAGCATAGGAAAATATGGGGATGAAGTTCTTTATGATGTAGTTCCTATACAAGCTACACACTTGTTGTTAAGTAGGCCATGATAGTTTGACAAACAAAGTGAAACATGATGGATTCACTAAAAATACTCTTTTGTACACGATCAGAGCCCTGTTGCTCTTTTTCCCCTAACTCCTAGTGAAGTATATGAGGATTAAATGAGATTATAGAGAGAGAGAGAGCAAAAAAGATCTGTTGAAAACAAAAGAGTGAGTGTTGCAGTTAAAGAAACAAAGAGAGAATATGAGAAAAGAGAAAGAAAAAGAATGGGCGAGAATTGAATAGTGAGAGAGAAACAGAGAGAAAAGAAAATTTTTATTGTGAGGGCTAGTGATGTTAAGAAGGCTTTGTTCTTAAGAGCAAAGAGACTTATGCTAGTATTCTTATACAAAGAAGTACTTTTTAGCTCTGACCAACTTGACACTTCTTTGCCAAGTTTTGTTGTTTCTTTGTTACAGAAATTTGAAGATGTTTTTCCATATGAAATCCCAAAAAAGATCACCTCCTATACAAGGAATTGAACATCAGATCGATTTTGTACTTGGTGTGACCATTCTAAACCGATCCCCTTATAGGAGTAATCTTGAGGAAACAAAGGAACACCAAAAACAAGTTAGTGAGCTGATGGACAAGGGTATGTGAGAGAAAACATGAGCCCATGTGAAGTTCCTATGATTTTAGTCCTTAAGGGAAAAATAGGTCCTGGAGGATGTGCATCGACTATCAAGCGATCAACAACATAACGATAAAGTATTGTCATCCTATTCCTTGATTAGACAACATTTTTAGATGAATTACATGATTCTGTATTTTCTCTAAAATTGATTTGAAAAGTGGGTACCATTAAATTAGAATGAAAGAAGGAGACGAGTGGAAGACTGCATTTAAAACAAAATATGGTTTATATGAATGGTTGGTTATGCCCTTTTGGGTTAACTAATGCACCAAGTACTTTCATGAGGTTAATGAACCATATTTTTTGAGCTTTTTATTGGAAAATTTGTAGTGGTCTATTTTGATGATATCCTTATCTATAGTAAGAATTTAGATGATCATTTATTTCATTTGAATTCTATTTTAGAAGTGCTGTGATAAGAAAAGCTATTTGCTAATCTTAAGAAGTGTACTTTTTGTACAGATAGACTTGTTTTCCTTAGCTTTGTTGTTAGTTCACAAGGCATATAGGTTGATGACGAAAAAATTCGAGCTATAGAAGAATGGACAAGTCCAATTAATTTGAGCCAAGTTTGTAGTTTCCCTAGGGTGGCGAGTTTTTATAAACAATTTATGAGGGACTTTAGTAACATCACTGCACCAATCACTAAAATCATCAAGAAGAATGTTGGATTTAAGTGGGAAGTAGAACAAGAAAAGGCTTTTCAATTACTTAAAGATAAACTGACCTATGCTCCTTTGCTTACTTTACCTAATATTTCTAAAACATTTAAACTTGAATATGATGCTTTTGGTTTAGGTATTGAAGCTATTCTTATGCAAGAGGGAAGACCAATTGCATATTTTAGCGAAAAGCTAAATGGAGTTGCATTGAGGTATTCTACACATGATAAGGAGTTATATGCATTGGTGAGGATGTTGGAAACTTAGCAACACTATCTCTAGCTTAAGGAGTTTGTGATTTACCTGACTATGAATCCTTGAAGCACCTAAAAGAGCAACAAAAATTTAAATGGGAACACCGGTGGGTAAATTTAAATTGAGACCTTTTGTACGTAAAACCGTACAAACAAGGAAAGGGAAAACATGTTGGAGCTCTCTCAAGAAGTACTTACAAATTTCACTCAATTCTAAATTATTTGGGTTTTTTAACAATTAAAGAGCTATACCCTCTTGACTAAATTTTATGATGACTTTGCCTGTCGTAAAAAGGGGAGCTAGGGAAAATTCTTTAAGCAAGAAGGGTTTTTATTTAGAGAAAACAACTTTGTATTCCAAACTGCTCTTTTAAGGAGTTGTAGTAAAAAAGTCTCTGGTGGAGGTTTGAGGGCACTTTGGAGTGGCAAAAACCCTTGGGGGACTTTGAAAGAACATTTTTTTTGGCCACGCAAAAGGGATTTTGAAAAATTGTGAAGATTACACTTAAAACAACGAAATCTTGAGAAAACCCTATGCTTGTACTAGCCCCCCCTATTGCAGTGTGTTTTGGGTTAATGTTTTCCAGGGTTTTAATTAGGCTTCCCTAAGACTAGACTTGGAAGATTTTCATTTTAGTTTGTTGTGGATAGTTTTTTCAAAAATGGCACATTTCATTCCATGTAACAAAATGGTAATGCAACACATTTGTAATTTATTTTTTAAAAATTTTTTAAATTTTGCATTTAAACCTAGGACAATTATATTTGATCAAATGAAATTTTCTTAAGTACTTTTGGAAAAACCTTTTTTTTAAGTTAGGAACTAAAATTTTTGTTTTCTACTCTTGTCAACCATAACCCTTAGGGGGGGCAAACAAAAAAAATTAATAAACTTTATCTATTTTTTTCAAGGGGCAATTTTTTTAAAAGAACATTAAACGGGGAAGATGTTTGCCACATGTTGAATTTTTCTTATAATCGTTCTTATATTCTACCACAAATTTTTTTCATCTTTTGAGATTTTATATCGTTTTTAAAACCTTTGAATCCAAACTTAACCCCTTTTTCCCTTTTTCTAAACATGTAAATTTAGATGGAAAAAAAGAAAGCTGAATTTATTAAGTAATTCATGAGAAGGCCAAAACCAATTTTTAATGGAGGAGGAACAATATGAAAAACAAGGCAACAAAGGGGTGGACAAAAAAATTTTGGAAAACCTGGAAGGGGGTTTAGTTGCACAGCGTAAAAGAGTGATTCCCAACACAAAAATGATCCAAGTTATTTTCCAGGGGCGTCGCCTTTCAAGTCCTTAAGGAACAATAACAATGCCTATAAACAGATTTACCAAGTGAAAACCTGTCATGCACTTTTAATTTTAATAATTTTAGTCCTTTGATTTGGGCAATGATTTGAGGTTAAACCCTTTCAAGAGGAGGGAATGAACTTGAGCAAGGAAATGGATGGTATCCACTTGAGATGCCAGTTGGACCTATGAACCCGACTTTTAGCTAAACATTTAAAGGGACACACAAACGGCCAAAAAGAAATTAAAGATGAGGAGCAATGTTTGCATTAACCTAAAAATGAACCAAAAAATTTTCAAGTCATTGGAGTCTAAAATTCTTAAAAAGAAGATGACTTGAAGATATTTTCTGAAAACCCAAAAAGCGCCATTTTAGACCAAAGTTGTAAAACATGGAAGACCAAATTTGTCGGCATTAAAGAGGCTAAGCCGCGGCCTAGGCACCCAAATGTTTGGAGGAAAGGTAATTTGAACGTGGGTTTAACTGCCAGCTTAGGGGGAAAGTCGTTTTTTTTTTTTTTATTTTTTGTTTTTTTTTGGTGAACAAAAAAATAGTCATCAACGACCCATTTAACACTTTTAGTTTATTAAAATTACAAATACCTTCTTCTATTCTAAAGAATTGAACTTATCGGAATTGTTCTGTACGTTCTACCATTACTTATAAAACGGGATTTTCCCCCGATTGTGCGTAAACATTACTAAGGGTCTCATCCTTTTTAAGCAAAAGGTTACAATTTCCCTTTTTTTCGGGTCTCGTCGACTGTCGATTTAAAATTTAAATTTTGAATTTTGGGGATGAGTTATAAGTTTTTTAAACCGGGGGGGTAAAATGTAGATGAGTATGTTCGGGTGTTTCAGACATTGATGACGGATGTGGGGCAATTTAACCCCCTAAACAGACTATGGCAAATTTGTGTCCGGTCTAAAACATGAATTGCTGTATTTTTAGAGCTGTAGAGGTTGAAAAAAAATTGATAGACCATTCAATTAAGTCGAAAGGAAGAGACAAGGTGACTAATCCATATCGATATAAAAAAAATAGGGGTCTTCTACAAAATTTTAGGGGCGGATATCAACAGGGGAAAATAGGGGGAATTGATAAAATTGTGGAAGCAAATGCAAATATTTTCAAAAATTTTTTAAGGGAAGGAAATTTCTAGAATGGGGAAAGCAACTGTTGGGGCAAACATTTGGGAGGTAGGTGGTCATCGATGGGGAAAAAACACCAAATAAAGGCTTCAAAATGTTTGGGCTTGGGCACTTAACACCAATGTCTTTAAAAAAAGGGGGATGACTCTATGGAGGTAGAAAGAAAAATGGTATGGGGAAAAAACTTGAACAAATGAATTGTCAACTAGCTAGGTATTATAGATCAATCTAGGCACTAAAATAAGGGGAATGTTAAAAATCTAGCTATAAAAACTGTTTGTAGGGTAATAACTAATCCCAAAGTTGAGGCATATAGAGAGAAAACTTATTCCATACTTCTTTTAGGGGTTTTAAAGGGAATTTTATGTCTTTCTTATTGAGGGGAGTTTTTCACAAATTAGTAGTTGCTGCAATAGTAAATGATTGCAACTAATCAATTCCCACATCCTAACCTTAAAATTGCAAGTTGAGTGAGCAAGACAATTTGTAATCACTTAAAAGGGCTAAGGTTTTAACGCATAAGGGGAATTTTTCCAGGATGAAAATTTTTTTTTGATGTTCTCCTATGTGCGCATCATATTAATTTGGGGACCTTGATCATTTGATAGAAGTGTTCATGTGGGTTTGAAACACCTATGTTTTTGAAGGACGGGAATGAGTTTTTTGACTCTTATTCCCCAACTGAGGTACATGAATTCCAAGAACGATCAAAAAAATTCGAAAAGAAGTCTATATTGTTTGGGGAAGAAGGAACTAAAAACAACTTAAGAAGGAAACTCAAGGAAATTTGGAAGCTTAAAGTTTTGAACATCTCAAAAGACTCCAGGGGAATCACCACTTTAGGGAACAAAAATTTGAAACCAAGGTTTTCAATCTAGGGGACTTTTAAAATTATAGGGGGAAAAACTTCCACCCACCCCAGGAGATGAGGAATCAAATCAATGCAACAATAGGGGTCCATTACCCAAACAAAGAACTAAGACTATAGAATTTGGGCATCAAGATCATTTTAAACAATGGAACCCGAAGACTTTACATAGTTTTTCTAATTTACTTTAAAAATAATTTTTTTTGTATTTAATCAGTACATTTATTGGTATTAAAATAGGACGACGACAACCCACACTGTGCTTAGTTTTTGGGGTGATTCATGAACCATATATGAATCAACAAAAACCAGCCTGCTTTGGGTTTTTAAATTTGACCAAGGAGAGCTTCAAAGAACTGACTTATGTAGCTTTTTCCTTTTGTTTATTTTCCAATTTAGAACAAGTATAAATACTTGTATAAAGAAAACAAAAGGGGACTTTTGGAATCATTTAGCAGTTTAAACATGAAAAAGGTCTTCTCTCTTTCACAAAAAACACCCCTTTATCAATTCTAAATTAAGGTTGTGCAGTGGGTTTAAAATTGTGATAAGTTACATCATCTTTGCAAACCATTTCCTAAATTCAACAATGTGTTATATCGGTAAGGAATTGGGAGCTTCTTCACTTTTGTTCAACTAATTTTAAGGTTCATTGCCTATTGATTAACTATTTTCATTGTATTTTCCAATTAGCATTAGTAAATTGAAATTGGATATTTTGCTTAACCACTTATCTTGCTTTAAAAACGTTCCTTTTTTCAAGAAGTAGAAACCCATAAAATGTTTTCAAAAACCAATTTCCCCGAAATTTTCAAAAACTAATTAATAATTTGAGTCCTAAAATAGGGTTTAAAAACTCATAGTAATTGAACTTTACATATCTACTTAATAATTAAGTGATGAATGTTAATAACAAAAGGAGTTAAGGGCGTGAGTTTAGGTGGTATCAAAGCAAAAAAATTTCTAATGACTGGGAAGTGAACTAGAAGTAGACAGAGTGGGAACCTTGTGCAATAAATACTCATTTTTGTTTCTTTACTGGCTAACTTAATAAACAAGGCAAATAATTAAAGACTTGATTATGAATTGTTTAAATGTGCTTTATTTATTATGAACTTATGTAATGATTATCTAATTACATATGAAATTTAACTTGAAGCTATTGGAATAAAATGAATATGAAATGCTCAATTGGACTAAGTAGTAAAGGACCAAATGAAATTGGGAAAAATATTTGTAATCCATGAAATTGATTTTAAATTAAATTGTGAATTTTTAAAGACCTTTTAAAAAAATGGATGAGCTTAGAATAGTTTTCAATCTAAATTGCAAAGATTTAGTAATTTACACTTAATATAAAATAAGAACTTAGAACATACAATCTTGGAAATTGGAAAGAGGAGCATAAAAACCCTCTAACCTACACATGAATTAAAATAAACATAGGTTCCTTACAAGCATTTCAAGTAAGATCGATAAATTTAAAATTGAAAAAATAAAAAGACAAATGGGCCCTCCTTTGGGGTATCGAAGCATAACATTTCAAAATTAAGACAAGAAGTTGGGGAGCAATAAGTTAATCAATAAGAATTGGAGAATCATAAATTATTGTGATTTAATGTTTGCGTGCAACAATATGATGTTGTGCTTCTTTCTCAAATATACAATAGGGTTGTAATATTAACCCCCAGATCCGTTCATATGCACTCTTAATGAGGGCATTACAATCCACACCTTAATACACCTATACCTCCACTTAGATGTAGATGGTACCTATTATGACCTTAGTGAGGGAAATGATGGCTATGATGCATTAGTAGCTTTACAAATCATGTAGTAGCACAGAAATCCTACAAAGCTTTTAAATGAGGTTTTCAAAGTAATCATGTTAGGGGAGACTTGAAGGAGGATTACAAACAAAACTTTGTGAAATTAGTGACTCCCTCAATTAACACACGGGAGCCTAAAAGAAAGCTGGATAGAGAATTTGGAAAAGCCCTTTTAAACTTAAGGAAGTAAAGGAAAAGAAGTTAGATATGCAATTACATGTTGAAGGGTAATTAGAAAAATGGTGGGATTACCAGTAAACTCATAGAGGAAGCATCTTTAATAGTTAATCTGAAGTTTTTAGAGAGAAGATGTTGGGTAACATCCCAAAAGTTGAACAATGGTTACATAGTGTTCTGAGTAAGAAAAACAAATTTCAAAAGGTACTAAAAGTTCAGCCAGTAGGCCTACAGGAATTGAGAAGTCCAAATGTGAAGTTTGAAAATGCTTTGGATTGAAGTGCAATGAAAAAAACCTATTTTAACCTTTAATTGAGAGGAAAACAATTTTTGAGATAATTGGGCATGAAATAAAGATTATGAAGCTAATTGATTTATTATTTTCAGTTCAGGTTGAAAAAGGAATTTGATGAAAAGTATTTAAATTCAAGAACAATTTGGAGATAAAAGAAAGTAAAAAGGAATTTGCATTGAAGTTAAAGGAATAAAAGATTTACAAACGGCCGGGGAAGGAATCAGAGATAACGTTCGGATACAGGGCCTGTTTTAAAACCCTTTGTAACAGCGTGGAAGAAGAGTTTTCAGAAAACCCATACAGGGTTGGAAAAACACCCTTGTAACAACCGTGCATAAACATTAGGGGACACCAGTAATTGGAATACACCCCTGTAATAAACCGGTACAAAAAAAAGAAGACAGAGATATACACGCTATTGCAAACCCATGTGGTATTTTCACGCCCATTCACTACTCAGAGAGATAAAAAACATTTATCTACACGCCCATTAGTAATCCTGTGTCTACGAAGGAAAAATAATCTTTAAATCTTTCGTCATTTTTGAAGGATTTTCTCAACGCCAAGAGGAATTACCCCTAGGTAAAATGTCGTCTTGAAGAGGAGAAAGTTAGAAGGAGAAGGCAAAAACACATCCGGGAAATTTTTGGAAAAACAACAACCAAGAAAAGGGAATTTTTGAGCTTAATCTAGAAGTTTTTCACACATGGATTTAAATTATTCGTTTTGTTATTCCTTGAGAACCAATTAGCTAATTTTTCGTACCCAATCTTAGGAAAGTCATTACATGTAACATTGGTTTTATTGCAAAATTAATGATGATTGACATCTCTGATTTCATCCAGTTGTTTATAAAATTTTATTTGATGTTTGAACCCAGCATTAATTACAAAAATTCTGATAAGGATTGGAAACCCTTTTATTTGAAAGAACATACATCAATGAAAAGCTTTATGCAATCTAAGGGAAGAAAGCTAATTTTTCCCGGGTATTATATTGATATAAATAATTTAATCTAATTGGGGGTTGTGTATAATCATGCAATTCTAAATTGTTGTTAATAAAAGAGGATCTTTGTTATAACGGTTAAAGAATTAGGAGTTACTGATTTTTTGGGAAAAAACAATTTAAATTAGTGTTTAGATGCCCCCGGAATCAGAGATAATCGGTACTCATTAATTAGTTATCAAAAGGGTTGAAGTTGTAATAGTATTAGATGAGTAGTAAGAGTAGGTATGCTTTGGAACATTGAATTTGAAAATTTAACCATTTTTGATATCCATTGATTTTTATTTCTATTTGATAATTTAGTTTAATTTAGGTAATTTGGTTAAATCAATTCACCTCGAAATTGTGCGTTAAGATAGTCGGTTTGAGGTTAGTATTATATTTGTAGATCCCTGAGGGAACGATTCCGTGCTTAAACTCTATACTAACTGTAATCGATAGGTGCACTTGCCTAATTGATCGCAAGGGAGAGTCCGGAGTAAAAAGGATTTTAATTGTGTGATTGCGATTCAATCAACAAGTTTTTGGCGCCGTTGCCGGGATTTGCGATATTAAAACACTAAACGCTGACTAATCTGACCATTTCTTCTCTTATCATTTGTTATCCTTGGGTTTTACTTTCTTATAAAGGGAACTAATTAAATTGGTTTTTTCTTTGTAGTTTATGACAAGGAGTTCTTCTTCTAAACTCCTTGAATTCGACCCAGAATTGAACGGAAAAGTCAAAAAGGAAATTTTAAAAGTGCTGAACTTGCTGTAAGTGAAGAGGAATTGCTGTTGAGTGAGAGTGAAATTCAGTAAAATAAGAACAGTCAATCAGTGAACAGCAGCGAATCTCATATTGAAGCAAGGGGACAATGTAGGATCATGGTTCAGTAAAACTAGGCCTACTTTGGGTAGTACCGATCGTGTTATAGTGATGCCTCAATAGAGGCCCAACAACTTTGAAGTCAAGGCCTCTACAATGAATATGATCCACAATCAATGCCAATTTGATGGATTACCTGACGAGGCCCCCAATGCTCATATTCAGATGTTTCCCAGACATTTGTGTTTCCGTTAAACAGAATGGGGTGTCCGATGAGGCACTAAAGTTGCGTCTGTTTCCTTTCACTTTTGAGAGGAAAAGCGAGGAGTGGTTCATTCTTTGGACCGGACTCCATCACGACTTAAGACCAAACTGGCGGAAACATTTTTTGGACTATTACTTTCCGCCTTCTAAAATTGCCAGGTTGAGGAATGATATCACATCATTCCTTCATTGGAAAATGAGCCACTCCATGAAGCTTGGTTGCGATTAAGGACTTGCTTAGGCGTGCCCACACTACCAAATGCCTAACTGTTGCAAGCCTCAACTTTCTATAATGGGCTTGACTATCCGACGCGACAAACCATTGAAAGCTGCTGCAGTGGCACACTTGATGTCAAGACTCCTGAAGAGACTTAGAATTGTTTGAGAACATGGCCAAGAACAACCATCAATGGAGAAACGCCAGAGCAAGATCGAGAGTGGCAGGTGTTCATGAAGTGGAAATGATGACCACCAATGCGGCAAAGGTCGATGCTCTAGCTAGAAAGTTTGTGGGATGGTGATATCTGCACCACCCCTTATTATCCAACCGATTCATCAACCGATTTCATGGCTCAAGGGACTAAAAGAGCAGAAATTTATTATGTAGGTAACCCTACAAGGCCTCAAAACAACCCTTACAGCAACACCTATAATCCAGGTTGGCGCAATCACCCAAAATTTCATGGAGTAATCCACAATTCCCTCGGGCAATGTACCCCGCACCGGGATTCCAAAGGGCCTCCTCCACTAAACCCCTTCCAGAAAAGAAGTCCAAAACTAGAGGCATGATCTCCAAATTCATCCAAACATCCGACAACGCCAACAATCCACAGAGGCAACTCAAGGAATCATGAGGCGTCCATTTATAACTTGGAAACTCAGGTAGGTCAGATAGCAAAATTGCTTTCCCGAAAGACCGCAAGGATCCTTGCTTGGAAACAAACCCAACCCAATCCTCGGAACAGTAAAGGCAGTGACTCTAAGGAGTGGTAAGGAATTGCAAACTGACACTATTGGAGTGCAAGGGGTTGCGCTTGAAAAGGGGTTGAGAAGAAAGAAGAAGGGGGTGCTGAGAAGGAACACGGGGTTGAGGAATCTGATACGCTCAGAACGTATTTTATAAAATGGGAGCGTAAATTGCAGCAAGTGCACTGGTCGTATCAAGTAAAAAAGTGGTGAAAAGTAAGGTTTCGATCCCTCGAGGAACCAATAGAGTACTAGATCTATGGCAATTCTTATCATATCTAGGTGATAAAAAGGGGTTTTGAAAAGTCTAATCTAAAAATTAACTTAAAGCAACAAGGAAAATTTTATGAAGAATCTAAAAAATTAAAAACAAGGAAATTAAATTCACCCTAGATTTGTTAATCAAATTGCTACCAAGTTATATCAACTAGTGGTTATAAGGTTTATTCAAGTGATTTTAGAAAATCCATTTTAGGGATGTGACCTTAAATCCCAAATTTGTCGTGCTTCCGCGTCTCCAATTAACCCAAGGAATCAAAATTATGTTCATAAAACCTCCCGATCTACAAACAACTAAATGCCCTAAATCAATTAACCCTAATCCCTTAGTGATTAATTAACAAGAAACATTGCATTGCGCCCTCCATAAACTCTAATTAAACCAATTATCGCAACTTTCCCTATTGATAATCAAACAATTAAGAATTCCTAACAAATCCTAATCAATTTCCCGTAAACAAAAGGATTTCTAACAATTATAATCAAAGACTGATTATAATTGAAATCAAAGGAATTGCAATCATGAATAATCCTAATAATTCCTAATTACATAACATGGCCCACAATTATCCTTTTAACATTCTAGAGTTTCATCCACATTTCCCACAAGGATATTTTGAACATTTTAGTATGAGTTGCAGAAAAACAATTGAAATAAAGAGGTGCAATGAATTCATATTAAACAACTAATAAATGGCATAAAAGAAAATAAAGTAAATGAAACAATTGTTATAAACTTCAAGAGCTTCAAACTTAAAAATGACTCCTTGAATTCTTCAATTGAAAGCAAAATTCAACAAAATGACATTCTTTTCCCTTTAAACTAAACTTTGGAAAAATCTAAAGTACCTAAGGAAATTCTAATGATTCAAAAAAAAGACAAATGATGCTAAAACAAAGAAGAAGAAAAAAAAGGATTCTAAACAAAAGAAAGGATGCTTAACCCAAAGAAAGATGCCTCCAAGGTTCACACAAGGGTCCTAAATTTTTAGATCCAAAGAGGAGGGGATAAGGTTTTATCTGATGAGGATTTGATTTAGCAAATTAATTAAGATATGATTTTTGGAGAGATTCTCGCAATGGATATCCGGGGAGTAATGAAGCCGGCTTTAAGGCCGCGGCCTTGAATGTAGGCCGGATTAAAGGCCGCGGCTTTGCTTCTTTTTTAGGCCGGTTTAAAGGCCGGCCAAGGCCGGGGGCCTTGAATGTAGGGCCCGGGCCCCAAGGACGGCGGCCTTCATCAATCCTTTCGCTCACTTCTTCAATTTTGTGAAAAACTCCTCCAATTAACTTGTAATTTACTTTTGGGTCCTCAAAACCTGTATTTTCACAATAAATACCATTAAGTATCATTTCTTTTATATTTTCTTATAATATTAAAATAAATTTTAATATAAGTCCAAAAGAAAATATAAGTAATAATGTGATCTTATCAAGATCAAAGAGAAAGAGTGTGTTCAAGGGAAAGTTAAGGCATCCACTGTTCAGCTATACAAGCCCTCCAATTCCATATCCGGGACGTTTGAAAAAGGATAAGGATCAAGACACTTCGGTAAGTTTCTAAACTTGTTTAAAAACAATTTCATATCAACATAACCGTTGGTGGAAGCTCTTGCGCAGATGCCCAGGTACGCGAAATTCCTAAAGGATTTGCTCTCGAATAAAAAACGGTTGGAAGAAAATCTTCTACTGCATTGTTGGAGCTGAGTGTTCGGCGATTTTGCAAAACAATTGCCCAAGAAGCTCAAGGATCCGGGGAGTTCATTTTTCCATGCTTAAAGGGGAACACCATGGGGAGAGCTTTGGGGACTCGGGCGAGCAAAAACCGATGCCATACCATTTTTCAAAAAACTTGGGGAA
>JBBMOL010002620.1:0-22654 GCA_037954665.1 Laguncularia racemosa
TATTACCGGATTTACATCAAGTTTATTCATTTACTATATCTAGCAAGCACAACTCACAAGCATGGTAAACAAGTACGTAGAGTCCCTCTACACACTTGGCAAATGAATCTACTTAATATGTGACTTGATCAAATGTATATAAATAATTATTCTCGAAACCCTAACGAGTGATATTCTACTTCCCAACTATCCTAGACTAACTTAAGACCACTAAAAAACTAAGATAAAGGAAGAAAAGAGGGAGTTACAAAAGTTTTAGGGTAACACAACCATGTAGAAGAACACGAGTGGGAATACGACCGTGTAAATGGTTATATACCTTACTATGTAAAAGGCTTCTCAACATGAGTAGGTAAATATTCATGTACCTAGTCATGTACCACAAAAAACATACGATTTCCTCCTATTCTCTTCCCAAATCATCCCCCTTTTCATTCCAATAGCCAATCACCATTACAACATCCCAAAACTATCACAATAAACTATTTAATGTGAAATTTTAAACAAAACTAAAGCACTTACTCATTTCCGATTGATTCAAAAGTGTTTAATTTGTTTAAACCGATAACCATAGCATCAATGCTATGGTACCAAAATCTATAAATTGGCATAAATTCCAAATCTCAACTTCCTTCTCACTAAAGAAGAGAATTTGCGAGAAAACAATTGATTAGAAATATTCACCTTTGTGATTGCACATTAAATTGGAGGTCCTTGCATCATTGGAGCATGGTTTATGACTGGTTAAGGTTTTATAGTGCACAGAGAGAGACTTACTTTAATAGTGGAAAAACAAAATGCTAATAGGGTTTTCATAAGGTTTATATGGCTTGTTATTCAAAAGACTAGAATACCCTTCTTATAAATATATTATTATATCATTGCCCCATTCTATGAAACTTATTTTTATTTTATCTCTTTTTCAGTATTTTACAATATATATATATATTGGAAAGAAGTACACTTTTAGTTTTCAATGTTTACCTATTTTTTATTTGAGTTATCAACTTTTTTTTTCTTTTATTTAAGTATTTAATTTTTTCAAATTCTTACAAAAATGTGAAAATTCTATGGTGCCATTATGGCATCATGCTATCATTTCCTTATTATGTAAGAATATAATTTAACATAAATAAACACATTAGAATTTTAAAGATATTTTAAAGAAATTCCCCTTATAGGCATTGTTTTTACTGTAATTCAAAAGTTTTTATGTAATTAGAGAATAACAACATGGTACTGTAATAATATCATAGAATTTGCTATAAAAATAAGATTTCATCAAATTTATTAAGTTATCAATTCATCTATAACACATATTAACTCCATCGATATACATTTTGAATTGTTAACTTGTTGCTAAATGCGAAAGGAAATAAGGCATATGTTCCTTAATAAATAATTAGAAATCATCTATGGAAGTATGCGAATGAGTTTTATTATCATTGCTAGGGTTTGATGAGTCACATCATGGCAAGAAAATCTCGATACACCTACCTTCCATACTTGAGATTACATAAGTTTGGAGTGTTGAATCTTGAATAATCCTTTTGTGAAAATCATCACAAACAAAATACTAGATCTTTCATGTTTGATCATTAAGAATTAATCAATAAATATGCGGAAGCGTACCTGAATCCATTGCGATGCACAATTCTTAAATTGTGCAATTGGCTTTCCAAATCAATACGTTTTCTTTGAGAGATCCCTTTTGTTTTCTCTTTATAGTCTATATGATGATCTGATGATGGGATTCAAAGAGACAAGAAATGTACATATGACCCGGGGACCATAACCACTATTTATATAGATAACTATATGTTACCTTTTTGGTATTTCTATTTTAGCTAATCATAAAAATAGAAACTACCCATAAGGTCTCACACATAGAAAGGGCCATATCCTATTAGATACATTAAAACTCAAATCTCCAAATCTTATTGATCACTTTTAACTGAGTTTAACTTAATATGACAGCCCGCAACACATAATTATTTCACATATAAGGCCAACGTTGAATTAAGAATCCAACAATCTCCCACTTGGACTATATGTGTAACTTTACAATTATGTTTTGCAAAACCATATGAGCTCAAATTTGTTGTCATAAATAGAATGTATCTATAACAAATCCAGTCCATCAGTTATATCAACATAAGATCAAAGTGGTATTCATTACATTTATCGTAACTCTACCCATCAATGGTCACAATGCTGATATAATTGAATGACATTGATCATGATATGGATGTTGTCGAGTCTAATTTTTTTATTCCCATTCCTAATCCGATCTAAACTAAACCCTATGCTCATCTAATCTAGATCCTCGACTTAAGTTAGGAATTTCGTTTGATTTTTGGAGTCGCCACCCAACTGTTGTTGGGAAAAGTGAATTAAGACTAAAGGAGCGGATTAGTCTTAATTTAGACTACTAGTCGTCGTTGTTTCCTCTTCTTGTTTTTGTGAGAAGAGAAAAAGGGAAAACCAGAGTTTCTAAGTCCGGAGGCTAACCTATTAAAACCTATGCGGTTACCACCTAATCTCCTAAAATTGTTCATCTTTAGAAATGTGTTTCATTGTGTTTCTGTTACTTTTATTATTTATTTCAAGGAAAAAAAGGATTTTTCATTTATTTTATGGGTTGACCCGAATGGGTGCCTACGTACCTGCTACTCAGGATCAAACAAGCCGTAGTTCGCTTTTTTGAAAACCTTTAGATTTGTTGATGAATTTTAATTTTTGCAAACTCTTTTGATTTATGTTCTTAACATCTTTGGGATTTTTCTAAAAATTCTAAGCCTAAACTTTGAATTTTGACTTTTTGAAAATGATTTTTGAGGGAAAACATCAATTTTGAGTTTATTTGATGAAAATGATTTTTTTAAGTGTTAAAACTTAATCTTACGATTCTTTTATAATTCTTTTGAATTTTTATGATTTTTGTGATTTTTATGATTTTTATAAGTTTTTTTTTTATGATTTTTTATAAGTTTTTGTGATTTTTATGATTTTTATATTTTTTTTGTTTTAAATTTTATCTTAAGTTTATTTTCTATCCTATTTTGAAATTTAAAATTTTATTATTATTTTTCTAATATTTCTATTATTTTTATTCATTTTTATTATTTTTATTTTATTTTTTCTTATTTCCTATTTTCTATTTTCTATTTTCTATTTTCTACATTATTAAATCCTAGAAAAATACAATTTCTACATTTTCCTATTTATCGACAATATAAATAAATAAATGGCTAACAATATAATAAATAATAATAAATAAATTCAACATAAACAAATAAAAAAATAAATAAAATAAATAATAATAAAAAATCTGGAAAAATCCGACTTACCTGGATCCGGATCGGTGCACGGGTCGGGTCGAATCGGTCGGACGCGGCGACGGTATTGGCTCGTTCACGGCGTTCCGGCGGTAATTTGCGGCGTGTGAAGTGTCGACTCCTAGCTTCTTGAGGGTTCTGAATCCGATGGTGGTGGCGGTTCACTCCCAGAACGTCTCCTTGCGGCGGCTCAACTCCGATCGGCGATCACGGCTTGGACTTCCTCCGATTTGCACTCTTTTCTCTCTCTCTCGCAATTTTGATCTGTCCTTTGGCTTCTTCACCTCCTCCTCTATTTATAGGCGCTTGAAATCGAGCTGGATAAGCTCGGATTTTCCTCCGATTGAAGCTGATCGGATTTTTGGTTGAAAAAACCAACTCCGATCCGTGCCTATCCAACGATTTGTTGCGATTTGATTCTAATTAGATAGTGTTTATCTTATTTCTGTTTAAGATTTGTTGGATTCATGCAAAAAATCGGATCAAAACGGCCGAAATACGAATTTTTCTTCTCACCGGCGATTTCGGGCTTGAGGTAGGGGATGATCACGCGCCCGGCGCGTGCATTTCTTCCAGCCAATCAGATGCTGCCATGTGTAACTGGATAAGTCGAAAAATTGCAAAACGCGGAAACTGCGTCCTCCGCGATTCGAAACCGAGACCTCGACCCCCTGTGCGCGCCTTAGCCCATGGTCCGGACCAGCTGAGCTAGCCCACTTTCCTGATTTTTTTATTTTCGCAAATTGCATATACGCAATGCGATTTTTCTATTTTTTGTATTTTTTGAAATTTCCAAAAATTTGTAAAAATTGTTTATTATTTATTATTGCTATTTCTGAAATCATTTTTCAAAATTGAAGTGTTTTCCTATTTATTTTTATTTTTTTGAACATTTTTATTATTTTATGCTAAATTAGGAAAAATTGGGAAAAATTAGGAAAAATTGAAAAATTGATTTTTATTGAGAATTATTGATTCCGAGGGCAAAAATGGGGTGTTTACAGCTGCCCCTCTTTGTAGTAAAGTTTGAAAAACTTAACTACAAAGACAAACAAAAAAAAAAACGCCATTTTTGACCTCTTGAATTAGGTTTTCTGTAGGAAAATGCCCCAAGAGCTGATAATCCTACGGTTGAAGATGTTCCTAACGATTCAAGGTAATGTTCCCTTTCCAAAAAGTGCTTTATGGGCTAACTAATTGGTGACAGGACACATTTCAATCATTGAGTAGGAATGTATGAGAAATGATGATAGGAAGCGTCTTATCAGACTTGCAACCTTGGAAAGAAAATTTACTTAGGAAGCGCCCTTATGAGCTGGCTACCTGTCGACAGAAGCGTCTTGTTAGACTAGCAACTGTTTGGGAAGGATGTTTCCGAAAAGTGCCCCAAGAGCTGACTAATCGGGAGAATCTTGGAAAGTGCCCCTCATGGGCTGACTAACCTTTGATGGGATTTGTCTCAAAAGGTGCCTCCTATGGGCTGACCATGAGGACAAAGTTTTTAGGAAAGTGCCCCCTATGGGCTAATTAACCTGGATTTGAATTTGCCTCAAAAAGTGCCCCCTATGGGCTGACCATGAGGACAAAGATTTTTAGGAAAGTGCCCCCTATGGGCTGACTAACCTGGATTGGACCTGTCTCAAAAGTGCCCCTATGGGCTGACCATGAGAACAAGGTTTTAGGAAAGTGCCCCCTATGGGCTAACTAACCTGGAATTGAATTTTGCCTCAAAAAGTGCCCCCTATGGGCTGACCATGAGGACGAAGTTTTTAGGAAAGTGCCCCCTATGGGCTGACTAACCTGGATTGGACATGTCTCAAAAAGTGCCCCCTATAGGCTGACCGTGAGAACAAGGTTTTAGGAAAGTGCCCCCTATGGGCTAACTAACCTGGAATTGAATTTTGCCTCAAAAAGTGCCCCTATGGGCTGACCATGAGGACAAAGTTTTTAGGAAAGTGCCCCCTATGGGCTGACTAACCTGGAATTGAATTTTTGCCTCAAAAAGTGCCCCCTATGGGCTGACTATGAGGACAAAGTTTTTAGGAAAGTGCCCCCTATAGGCTGACTAACCTGGATTGGACTTGTCTCAAAAAGTGCCCCCTATGGGCTGACCATGAGAACAAGGTTTTAGGAAAGTGCCCCCTATGGGCTAACTAACCTGGAATTGAACTTGTCTTAAAAAGTGCCCCCTATGGGCTGACCATGAGAACAAAGTTTTTAGGAAAGTGCCCCCTATGGGCTGACTAACCTGGATTGGACTTGTCTCAAAAAGTGCCCCCTATGGGCTGACCATGAGAACAAGGTTTTAGGAAAGTGCCCCCTATGGGCTAACTAACCTGGAATTGAATTTTGCCTCAAAAAGTGCCCCCTATGGGCTGACCATGAGGACAAAGTTTTTAGGAAAGTTCCCCCCTATGGGCTGACTAACCTATTAAAGGAAACGTCTAGACACGCGCTTCATTATGAGCACTTATCTGGTGCTCTTGAACATGCTTCTAACTAAGCTAGATGATGTGGTGCTTTTCATAATGTGATGATAGTTACTTATTTTAATATGCTTGCCAGTTTATCTTGGATAGCAACCAAACAACCGAACCTTCATGTTGGGTTGCTCCTGCTTCTTTTCTCCTTATCTTGACACTGGATTGAAAATCTTGATGTGCTTCCTTTCTTTATGGACAAAGCTCTTTCGATGGTAATGTTATCCTAATAATGCGCTCAGTTTTAACGCTTAGGAGTAGACAAAATTATATCACAAATTACATTAAGATTCATTATCATTTTAGTGTTTATCTTTCATTGAAGAAGTGGTGGGTAATGTGTTTAGGTGTATTTATTGTGATGAGAATTGATTGGGATTGTTGACCATTCAGGGATATTAGCTTTGCTCGTAGAAAAGTAAAAACTCAACTCAACGAACTTTGTATCGAATATTGACTTTCATAAACATTAGCAAAATTTCGATTCCCTTGCCTAAGGATGGTACATCTTTAAAGCATCTGCGTTGACGGGGTCTCTCAATTCTGGACCATCCATCTGAGTTAATATTAGAGCACCACCTGAAAGAACCTTTTTCACCACATACGGGCCTTCATAATTTGGAGTGAATTTCCCTCTGGAGTCTTGGGCATTCGGGAGAACTTTTCTTAGTACTAGATCGCCCTCTTTGAAGTACCGATGTCTCATCTTCTTGTTAAATGCTCGGGCTATCCTCTGTTGGTAACATTGACCATGACATAGCGCGGTAAGTCTTCTTTCATCAATCAAGTTCAGCTGATCAAGCCTTTTCTTTACCCATTTCGATTCTATTAATTGAGTTTCTGACACGATTCTGAATGATGGTATCTCGACTTCCACTGGTAGCACTGCTTCTGTACCATATACCAATGAGTAAGGGGTGGCTCCCGTAGATGTTCTTATTGAAGTCCTATAAGCCATGAGAGCAAATGGTAACATTTCATGCCAATCTCTGTAAGTTGTTGTCATTTTCTCGATGATCTTCTTGATATTTTTGTTCGCTGCTTCTACTGCCCCGTTCATTTGAGGTCGGTAGGGTGTTGAATTTCTGTGGTTTATGTGGAATTGTTGACATAAACCTGTCATCGATTTATTGTTGAGATTGGTACCATTGTCGGTGATGATTGACTCAGGGACTCCATATCGGGCTATTATGTCTTTTTTTAAGAAGCGGACTATTACCCCTTTTGTGACATTAGTATATGATGACGCTTCTACCCATTTGGTGAAGTAATCAATCGCTACCAGTATAAATCTATGGCCATTGGATGCCGTTGGAGTGATTGGGCCGATTATGTCGATTCCCCACATGGAGAAAGGCCACGGTGCTGATAACAAATGTAGCTCGTTGGGTGGAGCATTGATCCGGTTTGCGTATACTTGGCACAGATGGCAGTGCTTAACATACTTTATGCAATCCGACTCCATGGTTAACCAGTAATACCCTAACCTCATGATTTTTCGGGCCAACATGTAACCGTTCATATGGGGTCCACATACCCCTTCATGTATTTCCTTCATGAGTTCGCATGCTTCATTTTTGTCCACACATCTCAACAGGGTGGTATCAAATGACCTCTTGTAAAGTATAGACCCACTTAATAAGAAATGGCTTGCCAACCTTCTGAGCGTTCTTTGGTCATTCTTGCTAGTCATTTCAGGGTATTTACCCTCTTGGAGGAAGGTCTTGATATCGTGATACCAGGGCTTATCATCTTGTATCTTTTCAATTGTCAAACAATAAGCGGGCCGACTTTCGATGTCTATTTTCATCGGCTGAACCTCGGCTCTTCCTGTTATTTGAATCATGGACGCTAGTGTGGCTAGGGCATCTGCGAACTGATTCTGAATCCTCGGGATATACGTGAAGGTGATTGCCTTAAACTCCTCAATCAGCTCTGTCAAGTGTTGATGGTACGGTACCAGTTTGGGGTCCTTAGTTTTGTATTCCCCTCTTGTTTGTAGTATGATGAGCGACGAGTCCCCGTATACCTCTAATTCGCGGATTCCCATTTGGCAGGCCATCTTGAGGCCAAGAATACATGCTTCATATTCCGCGATATTATTGGTATAAGGAAATGTAAGTCTTGTCGCTGCAGGGAATTGAGTGCCGTCTGGGGATACCAATACTGCCCCAACCCACAACCAAATACATTGGCAGCCCCGTCGAAGAACAGTTTCCACGCACCACTTTGCTCTCTTTCAGAGTTTTCTACCGGCATATCTTCTATTGTTGATATGTTCTCATCCGGAAATTGGACTTTGTATTTCTTGGGTATTTGTCTCGACAGGGTGTTCGGCCAACTGATCGGCTAAGGCTTGCCCCTTTATCGAATTCTGATTCACATACATGATGTCAAACTCGGATAGAAGCATCTGCCATTTAGAGATTCTACCCATCAATGCTGGCTTCTCCGCCAAGTATTTCAAAGGATCATGTCTTGTCAATAGCTCAATCTGATAGTAAAGGGTGTATTGCCTTAGTCGATGCATGACCCAAATTAACGCACAACACGTCTTCTCTACCTCTGAATACCTCTGTTCTCCATCTGTGAACTTCTTGCTCAAATAATATATGGGACGTTCTCTTCCCTCTTCGTCTTTTTGACCCAGCACACATCCCATGGATTCGGGGAGTATGGTGAGGTATAAGAATAAAGGTTTTCCTTGTTTCGGGACTATCAAGATCGGGGGTTTTATAAGATAGTCTTTGATTGTCCTGAACGCTTCTTCACATTCGTCGTCCCATTCTATTGCAGCGTTCTTCTTCAACAGACGGAATAGCGACCGGCATTTGTCAGTGAGTTGTGAGATAAACCGAGCTATATAATTTAGTCTCCCCAGCAAGCTTCTTACTTCTTTAACGGAGCATGGGGAAGGTAACTCTAATATAGACTTTACCTTGTCAGGGTCAATCTTAATGCCCTCCTGGCTGATGATGAACCCTAACAATTTCCCTGTTGTAACCCCGAAAGTACATTTCTCTGGGTTCAACTTAAGCTGAAATTTCCTCAGTCGTTTAAACAACTTCCTTAGGATATCTACATGGCTTTCTCTTTCTTTAGATTTAGCTATCATGTCGTCTACATATACCTCAACCTCACGATGCATCATGTCGTGAAGTATGGCGACCATGGCTCTCTGATACGTTGCCCCGGCGTTTTTCAGACCAAAAGGCATGACTTTGTAACAGAAAGTCCCCCATGTCGTGATGAAGGTTGTTTTGGTTTTGTCTTCCTCGGCCATTCTTATTTGATTGTATCCTGAGAAACCGTCCATGAATGAGAAGAGATGGTTTCCGCGGTGTTATCCACTAGAACGTCAATATGAGGTAGGGGGAAGTTATCCTTTGGCGTGGCTTGGTTTAAGTCTCAAAAGTCCACGCATACGCGCACTTTTCCGTTCTTTTTTATAACGAGGACTACGTTTGCTACCCATTCTGGGTAGTCAGATACTTCGATGAACCCTACTTCTAGTAGTTTCTTGACTTCTTCTTTGATTTTCAGCAAGATGTCAGGCCTAAATCTTCTTAGTTTTTGTTTTTTAGGTTTGACATCTTCCTTTGTAGGAAGCCTGTGAACTACTATCGATTGGTCTAGCCCTGGCATGTCACCATATGACCAGGAAAACACATCTGCATATTCAATTAATAGCTCGGTTATCTCACATTTTTGCTCGGCACTCAAACTGGTCCCGATTTTGAGGCTCCTAGGGTTTTCCATGCTTCCTAGATTTACTGTCTCCACAGGCTCGTCAATCGAGATTCCGCTTTGTTCATGTTTTAGCCAATTTTCTTGTATTATTTCGTGGTCTAAGATATCGTCTTCAACAACTGACCCAGCAGCGTTGGAAACGATATCAGCGTTTTTACGTTCTACTTGCGCGAAATATCCCTGATGTTCGATGGTGGGAGATCTGAGTGAAATAAAAAATAAAAATTGAAATCATATATAATAAAGAAACAAACCATAATGGAATCTGATAAATAGTCTTAATAAAATTTGTTCAATAATTTTTTCCTACTCTTGAGCTAACCTAACGCTATTGATAGGACAACAAAACCAGTTGTTCAGAGCTGGATGTTGGTTGGTTACGCGGGAGATTGATTCCCCTCTGTTGTTGTCCTCTTCGTTTATTTGCAGCTTTTGAATGGCATTTGCCTTTTTGAAAGATTGTTGGAGAGGTGGGATGCACATCTGGGTGTCAATCAGTTTCCCCTTTATTCTGCCCCTGGCTTGTGCTTCTTCCGCGGCCGTAGGAACATATCCCAGTCCGAAGGTCCCTTGCTGCCCCTTTTTAAACTGATGGCCCTCCTTGCTGGTCACTATATTCACTTCGTTGAAAATCTGCAGCCTTAGGTCTTCTGAACCTTCATCCCTGATGTAAGGTATGGCAGTCTCTTTGTATATGGCGTAATCCTGCTCGCCCAATACTGTAACTATCTGCCCATTCGTAATGAATTTGACCTTTTGGTGGAGACTAGAGGGAATAGCGCCAGCAGCATGGATCCAAGGCCGTCCCAGGAGTAAGTTGAAAGACCTTGGGATGTCGAGGACCTGGAAGGAGATGTGAAATACTTGTGGACCGATTTCCATCGGTAGGTTCACTTCCCCCACAATGTCTCTCTTTGACCCATCGAAGGCTCTGACTACTGTGGAGCTAGGTTTTATGTTGCTTGGGTCGACCCCAATAAGTCGAGTGTTGCTAGTGGGCAAACGTTGAGGGATGATCCGTTGTCGATAAGTACTTGGGAGACGATGGTGTCATTGCACCGGACCACTATGAATAGTGGTTTGGTATGTCGGTCTCCCTCTTCTCCTAGCTCTTCTGGAGAGAAAGATATCTGATCCATGGTAAAGATAGAGTTGGCCACGTGACCCATCTTGTCTGTAGCAATACCCTCCGGGACTTGAATCTGTTTTAGTACCTTAAAGAGTGCTTCCCTATGGGGCTCAGATGTGGTGAGAAGGCCCATGAGAGATATCTGCGCTGGAACTTTATTCAATTGTTCCATGATCTTGTATTCGCTGGCCTTTACCATCTTTGTAAATGCAGCAAGACCTTCTCCCTCTTCCTCTGTTTTTTCTGTATTGGGTTCTTCAGTCGGGCTCTTATACTTAGGATCGTATAATCTCCCAAAGTGGGTGATACCTCCCACTATAGGAGGTCGCTCTTGTTCGAGGGCCCGATAGTCGAACGGTGCAGCCTTGTAATTCTCTGCTGGTATGGGAACATTGAATACATATTTTTTCTTTGGGATCGGTACCACCACTGACTGTCCCTCATAACACTGTATAACCCTGGGCTTCTGGGAGTTGATCATGTTGACAGTCTTCCCCTCTTCCTTTGCTAGATTGTCTTCCTTTTCAAATTCCGGCCCCCACCCACTAGGCGGCCCTTGCTCAGTTGGGGTGTAAGAATAATTCACCAGGTACTGAAACTTCCCATGTGATTCTCCTAAAGTGCCAACCGTAGGATCCCCGGATAACCATCTTTTTTTAATGTGCGCCTTTGGAGTCTCTCCCGAAACGGTTGCTTAACCAGATTCTTTTTAACGGTTTCTTTGGGAGCTGATTCTTCTGATGTGATCATGTTGA
Organism: Laguncularia racemosa; assembly: GCA_037954665.1. Classification (NCBI taxonomy): domain Eukaryota; kingdom Viridiplantae; phylum Streptophyta; class Magnoliopsida; order Myrtales; family Combretaceae; genus Laguncularia; species Laguncularia racemosa. The sequence continues at coordinate 11,453 of JBBMOL010002620.1, forward strand.
TGGTAGGCCTGTGACTGGGCAACGGGTTAGTGTTGACATTGGGTGCTGGGGTGTTTACAAAATCCAATTGTACGATCCCTGCGTCAATCAAGTCTTGGATTTTGTGCCGGAGCCTCCAGCACCTATCTGTGGAGTGTCCTTCTTGACCCATATGGTAGTCACACTTGAGGTTGGAATCGAAGTTCTTGGGCTTGTATCGGTCGTTGGGGAGTTCGAAACTTATCAAGTTGTCCGCCCTCAACCGAGCGAAGACCTGACTGAGCGGTACGGGGATTGGAGTGAACTGCCTTGGAGTTCTGGCGGCTTGTGTATGACCCGTCGTTGGTTGCTGGGCTAGGGTACTCGGGGTTTGGAAAATCACCCGAGTCCTAGGTTTTTCTGCCTTACTCAAATGCACTATACTGACTGTGGGCTCTTTAACTCTGTTCCCTCCTAAGGGCCTTTGGGTTGGTGTAACCCTAGGAGGTTCCATTGATTGGAGCCTGCCAGTGGTGATGGCATTCTCGATCCTGCAACCTGCAGCCACTACGTCTACAAAACTGGAGGATGTCTGGCCGACTAAATGTGAAAAATAAGTTTTGTCCAAGGTATTGACAAATATGGATGTCAATTCCTTTTCGGATATCGGAGTGGCTACCCTGGCAGCTTGGGCCCTCCAGCGTTGAGCATATTCCTTGAACGGCTCAGCATGTCTTTTCCGGATACTCCCCAGATCGATTACAGATGGGGCAACTTCTATGTTAAACTTGTATTGATCATAAAAGGCCCGGGCTAGCTTTTCCCAGGTGTTAATGATGTTGAAGTCAAGGTGAGCATACCAGACCAATGCGGGGCCTGTGAGGCTGTCCTGGAAGGTCTGGAGCATGAGTTGATCATATTGAGCATACTTGCTCATCTTCCGGGCATATAGCTTGGTATGCATCTTGGGGCAGCCAGTCCCATCATACTTCTCAAAATCCGGGGTCTTGAACTTGTCAGGGTATGCTTCCTCCCTATATGCTGGCAGGTTGGTGATTCCGACCTGTTCAAAACCATCGGGTCCTTCAATAGTTTTCATTTTTTCACTGAGCTGCTGGAAGAGTCGCTTTTCCATCTCCTTTTGTCTCTCTTTCATCTCCTTTTTCAGATCATCAGAGGTCGGCCCCTGGCTGACCTTTGGCTCATACTCAAAGGCTGGGTTCAGGTGGGAGTTGATTTCTTCGTATTCCGGAGGCTGTCCCTCTACAGCTTTTCCCTTCCTGGCCCCTGAATACTCTTCTTGAGTTGGCTGGGTATTGCGTAGGAGGCTGATGCTTTCAGTCAAGAGGTGAACTTGGGCAGCTAGCTGTTGGACCGTCTGCTCTAGGGATATGATCCTGGAGTCTGAAGCAGCTTCAGCGTTGGTGTTGTTGCGGTTGTCACTACTGTTGGCCATTTTTGCTCTTGAGCGTGTAAGGACTGGGCTTCTGGGTGGGTTCGGTTGTTTGGAAGCTATTTTGATACCTGGATTCGCATTTTTATTTTTTTATTTTAGTGTGATGAATGCAAGAATGAAATGCATGTGTCACGCAGATGCTAAAAGATAAAAAGGTTGACAAATAATTGACAATGTATTATCAAAACTTTACTTTTATTAATAATTCTGGAGTTCAATAAAAATGAAAGATTACAACGATAATCTATTTCCTAGCTCTCTTTGTCTTCTGTTGTGGAGGCTCAGGTTTCCCACTGATGATAGCTTCTAGTTCTTTGACCCTGGCTTGGGATTTCTCCAATTGTGCTTCTAGGGCCTTGTTTCTTTGGTCAGATTCCTTGAAGAGTCCCTTCCAGATGTCTTTCTTGTAGTCTGCAGCTTCGAAGTATACTTCCATCCGGGCCTTGACCTGCTCCAAGTAGATCTTTGTTTCTGGATTGATTTTATCCGGTCTTGGCTGGGTGACGTCTGGAACCCGGTATGCTCTTTCCCCTGTCTGGTATAGCTGGCGGATTACAAACTCTCTGGTGGCTCGATGTTTTCCCACTTCGCCATCTAACTCGCCGAGGTCCACATTCGGGCTTTCAATTCTGGCTTCCCAGAGTGCTTTGACCTCTGCCAGCTTAGCAAATTTCTCGGCTACCAACAAGTTCAGATCTTGATACTCAAAGGTGACTGCTTCGAGTGAAGGTCGATAAACTATGTCTTGGACGGTACCGAATTGGCGGACTACGGAGTTGGGGTGATATCCGATGCATCCGTTGATCCCGATTAACGGTACTGCTTGGAAATTACTGCAGGTTAAAATGATTTTATCGCAGCAACTCCACCTGGCTGTCCATAGAATATCTTCGGCGCTAAGGCTTTTAAGCAGATCTACCCAACTGTGGCTGGTAATGTCGTCGGGTAACTTCACCTTTTCTATACAGGAATCCACCAGATCTACCTGTTGGGCTAGGGTTTTTCTGACCATGTTCAGCCCGAAGCACTTGAGGTGGCTTACGAACCATATTAGCAGAAGGTTGAGGCTTGAGCGCAGGATGCCATGACCCTTCTTCTTGAGAAAATTTAGGTTTCGGATTTGTTCAGCCAGTAGAGCGGGGATGTAAGATTTTCCCTGCAGGAATTGGGTCACTAGCTCTGCAACCCGGTAGTGAATATAGAAAGTTCCGGTGGGGAACAAAATGGTGGCGAAGGCCGTCAAGATGAAGGCGTTCACCCTTCTCTGTCTGTAAGTCTTAGGGTCCCCACATAGGATGTCCTTTTTATCCCCATTGTCTTCTCGGGCAATAAACCAGGCTTCTAGATCATCCATCCATATACAATATCCATTACAGTCTGCCAGGGCTTTGTTGACTGCTGTCTTACGGATGCCTAGTAATCGGCTGAAGGTACCAGCTGGCCCGGCCTCAAGGTCTGGCGTGTAGATCTGATTAGTCAGTGCTGGAGCCCGTAGCAACTGGGTATACTCCTCCAGGGTAGGGGTGATCTCATGCGGTCCGATGAAGAAAGCTGCGGGCTCGATCTCCCATAACTGGAGCATGGCCCGGACCATAGGCAAATTCGCCTCTGTCTTAGTCAGTGAGAGGACGGGGCCGATCTTCTGTTGGATGAAGGCCTGCTCCTCTGGGTTGTACAAGGTAAACCAATGGTCCAGTACCAATTTTGGGTCCAAAGGCTTGTACACCCGAATCTCTTTGCGGAGGAGGCGGTCGACTGCACTGCCAGCCATCTATTACAATAGAAAATAGCCTAGTTACAACAAGAACTATGAAAATATTACAGGGAAAATAGTCCTGAACTCCAAGGAAAAAACAACAAACCAATACATTGTCATTCAATTGTCAACCCCTTGTACGATGTCATGTATGCAAGTAGGTTGGTTCTAACTGGTTCCCGAGCTCTATAGCCTCCCGCATTCTCGGAGAAATAGATCTCAGGCCATATCGAAGCATAGGGTGGGGTAGCCTAATCGGTCCCGAACGGTGAATCAACTCACTTTGCCCGAAACCTACACAATGGCTCCCCGTCTTAGGTTTCTAGGACGGTCCGGGTTCGACCGCATCTACTCACACACACATATGCATGCAAACCCCCCACAATAAAGAAAACTCATAATCTAACTAAACCCTGAAAAGTTAGTAACAAAGTAATGATTGAAACACATTTTTTAAAGATAAAAGCTTGGAGAGATTCAGGTGGCCAGCCTACTGGTATGGGTCCCCAGTGGAGTCGCCATCCTGTCGAGTCTAATTTTTTTATTCCCATTCCTAATCCGATCTAAACTAAACCCTATGCTCATCTAATCTAGATCCTCGACTTGAGTTAGGAATTTCGTTTGATTTTTGGAGTCGCCACCCAACTGTTGTTGGGAAAAGTGAATTAAGACTAAAGGAGCGGATTAGTCTTAATTTAGACTACTAGTCGTCGTTGTTTCCTCTTCTTGTTTTTGTGAGAAGAGAAAAAGGGAAAACCAGAGTTTCTAAGTCCGGAAGCTAACCTATTAAAACCTATGCGGTTACCACCTAATCTCCTAAAATTGTTCATCTTTAGAAATGTGTTTCATTGTGTTTCTGTTACTTTTATTATTTATTTCAAGGAAAAAGGATTTTTCATTTATTTTATGGGTTGACCCGAATGGGTGCCTACGTACCTGCTACTCAGGATCAAACAAGCCGTAGTTCGCTTTTTTGAAAACCTTTAGATTTGTTGATGAATTTTAATTTTTGCAAACTCTTTTGATTTATGTTCTTAACATCTTTGGGATTTTTCTAAAAATTCTAAGCCTAAACCTTGAATTTTGACTTTTTGAAAATGATTTTTGAGGGAAAACATCAATTTTGAGTTTATTTGATGAAAATGATTTTTCTAAGTGTTAAAACTTAATCTTACGATTCTTTTATAATTCTTTTGAATTTTTTATGATTTTTGTGATTTTTACGATTTTTATAAGTTTTTTTTTATGATTTTTTATAAGTTTTTGTGATTTTTATGATTTTTATATTTTTTTGTTGAAAATTTTATCTTAAGTTTATTTTCTATCCTATTTTGAAATTTAAAATTTTATTATTATTTTTCTAATATTTCTATTATTTTTATTCATTTTTATTATTTTTATTTTATTTTTTCTTATTTCCTATTTTCTATTTTCTATTTTCTATTTTCTATTTTCTACATTATTAAATCCTAGAAAAATACAATTTCTACATTTTCCTATTTATCGACAATATAAATAAATAAATGGCTAACAATATAATAAATAATAATAAATAAATTCAACATAAACAAATAAACAAAATAAATAAAATAAATAATAATAAAAAATCTGGAAAAATCCGACTTACCTGGATCCGGATCGGTGCGCGGGTCGGGTCGAATTGGGTCGGGTCGAATCGGTCGGATGCGGTGACGGTATTGGCTCGTTCACGGCGTTCCGGCGGTCATTTGCGGCGTGTGAAGTGTCGACTTCTAGCTTCTTGAGGGTTCTGAATCCGATGGTGGTGGCGGTTCACTCCCAGAACGTCTCCTTGCGGCGGCTCAACTCCGATCGGCGATCACGGCTTGGACTTCCTCCGATTTGCACTCTTTTCTCTCTCTCTCGCAATTTTGATCTGTCCTTTGGCTTCTTCACCTCCTCCTCTATTTATAGGCGCTTGAAATCGAGCTGGATAAGCTCGGATTTTCCTCCGATTGAAGCTGATCGGATTTTTGGTTGAAAAACCAACTCCGATCCGTGCCTATCCAACGATTTGTTGCGATTTGATTCTAATTAGATAGTGTTTATCTTATTTCTGTTTAAGATTTGTTGGATTCATGCAAAAAATCGGATCAAAACGGCCGAAATACGAATTTTTCTTCTCACCGGCGATTTCGGGCTTGAGGTAGGGGATGATCACGCGCCCGGCGCGTGCGTTTCTTCCAGCCAATCAGATGCTGCCACGTGTCACTGGATAAGTCGAAAAATTGCAAAATGCGGAAACTGCGTCCTCCGCGATTCGAAACCGAGACCTCGACCCCTATGCGCGCCTTAGCCCATGGTCCGGACCAGCTGAGCTAGCCCACTTTCCTGATTTTTTTATTTTCGCAAATTGCATATACGCAATGCGATTTTTCTATTTTTTGTATTTTTTGAAATTTCCAAAAATTTGTAAAAATTGTTTATTATTTATTATTGCTATTTCTGAAATCATTTTTCAAAATTGAAGTGTTTTCCTATTTATTTTTATTTTTTTGAACATTTTTTATTTTATGCTAAATTAGGAAAAATTGGGAAAAATTAGGAAAAATTGAAAAATTGATTTTTATTGAGAATTATTGATTCCGAGGGCAAAAATGGGGTGTTTACAGATGTGTAGCAAGAAAATTCCATGCAATGTGATCTTAACATGTCTATTTTCTACTGGTCCACCATAAACCTTAGTGAGATCAAACCATAAACCAAAAATAGAGTGTAGGCAAACAAGATACTTTATTTCTGCAAAAGATATCCTCAAAACATAATGAACTAAAACAACTTATTAAAGTTTGTCTATGACATAAATGCATTCAAGGTAACAAACTCCCACTAAAACTTAATGTCACTTAAAGTCATGACACCTATATGAGCAGTGTGCTCATGAAACACTTTGGGTTACACTCCTTTAGTGAGCAGATCCGCGATCATAGAGTTTTTTCTTATATGCTCTATAGACAATTGTTCACTCTGAATTCTTTCTTTTATAACTAAGAACTTGATTTCTATATGCTTTGACTTTGTCGAGCTCCTATTGTTGTTAAAATATAGAACTGCTGACTTATTGTCACAAAATAATTTAAGTGGCCTATTAATAGTATCCACAATGCGTAGCCCTGTGACAAAATTCCGCAACCATATTCCATGATTAGATGCCTCATAACATGCTATAAACTCTGCTTCTATAGTAGAAGAAGCAATAAGGGATTGTTTTATGCTCTTCTAAGAGATGGCTCCCCCAGCCAATAGATATATGTAGCCTGATGTAGACTTCATACTATCTTGGCATCTAGCGAAATCGAAATCAGTATACCCAACAATCTTGATTTGATTTGACTTCCAATAGGTAAGCATGTAATCTTTTGTTCTCTGTAAGTACTGCAAGACCCGTTTGGCTGCTTTCCAATGGTCTAATCCTGGATTAATCAAGTATCTGCCTAACATTCTTGTAATGTACGCAATATCTGGATGCGTACAAACCTGAGTATACATTAGACTCCCTACTACTAATGCATAAGGAATCTTTTGCATTTCCTTTTCCTCAAAATCATTCTTAGGGCACTGACTAAGACTAAATTTGTCTCCCTTAGCTACAGGTGTATCACTTAGTTTGCAATTTTGCATGCCATACCTTTTGAGTACCTTTTCGATATAGCTCTTTTGTGATAATCCAAGAGTACCTCGAGAGCAATCTCGATGTATTTGTATTCCTAACACAAAAGAGGTGTCACCAAGATCTTTCATCTCAAAATTCTCAGCTAGAAATCTCTTGGTTTTATGCAATAAGCCTATATCGTTATTGGCAAGCAATATATCATCAACATATAAAACTAAGAAAACATGCATGCTCCATAGAACTTATGGTATATACAATCATCGACTAAATTCGTCTCAAAACCAAGTGAAGTGATCACTTGATGAAATTTGAAATACCATGGTCGAGATGCTTGCTTAAGTCCATAGATGGATTTCTTAAGTTTACAAACCATATTCTTTGGATCTCCCGATACAAAATTTTCTGGTTGTACCATATAGATCGTCTCATCAATGTCACCATTGAGGAAGGTGGCCTTTACATCCATCTGATGTAACTCAAGATCGAATTGTGCAACTAATGCCATTATAATCCTAAAAGAGTCTTTCAAAGAAACTAGTGAGAAAGTCTCTTTATAGTCGATGCCTTCTTTCTATGTAAAGCCCTTTGCAACAAGACGAGCCTTGTACCTCTCCACATTGCCTTTTGAATCCCTCTTGGTTTTAAATATCCATTTACAACCAATGGGCTCCATACCTTTTGGCAATGAGACAAGATCCCAAACGTCATTGTCTTTTATAAACTTTATCTTTTCATTCATGGCATCAATCCACTTTTGAGATTTAGAACTTTCAATGGCTTGATGGAAGTTGATTGGATCATCTTCCATCATTCCAATGTCAACCTCATGTTCTTGAAGAAATATGATGTAGTCATCTGGCAACGCACTTCTTCTTTTGTCTAGTGGATCTCCTTAATGGCATAGGTTCTTGAGGTAGTAGAGTTTGTTTTTCTAGAACAGTATCTTGAATGGGATCTGCAATATTATCTTGTCCTATTGTGTCTTGAAAAAGATCAGGAATGGAATCTTGACTAAATGCAATAACACTTGTGGGAATATCAACGTATTCCTCTTCAAAGACAATATCTCTAACCATATCTCCCCCGGCAAACTCGACATCCTCAAAGAACCGAGCATTTCCCGACTCAAATATCAATTTAGTTGTGGGATCATAGAACTTGTAACCCCTTGATCTTTCAAAGTACCCAACAAAATAGCAACTTACTGTTCTTGAGTCCAGTTTCTTTTCATTGGGCTTATACGGTCGTGCCTCAGCTAGACATCCCTACACATGTAAATGTTTTAGACTAGGGTTTTTCCTAGTCCAAAGTTCATAAGGGGTTTTGTTAGTTGCTTTAGTTGGAACCCTGTTAAGAATATATGCTGCAGTCTTAAGTGCTTCTCCCTAGAGTGATTATGGTAAGGTAGAGTGAAAAATCATACTCCTTACCATGTCCTTAAGCGTTCTATTTCGTCTTTCAGCAACACCATTCATGGTGGGTGAACTAAGCATGGTGTACTGTGGGACAATATCACATTCCTCTAGGAATTTAGCAAAAGGTCCTGGACGTTGTTCACTTGAACCATCATATCTACCGTAGTATTCGCCACTACAATCAGATCTAATGCTTTTAATCCTTTTGTTGAGTTGGTTCTCAACTTCAACCTTATAATTTTTAAACATATCCAAGGACTGTAACTTTTCATGAATGAGATAAAGATAGCCATATCGTGAGAAATCTTCTATGAACGTTATAAAATATTGTTGACCATTCCAAGCAACTATAGGGAATGGCCCACAAATATCTATATGCATAAGTTCTAAGACGTCTAAGGTCCTATTGGCTTTAAATCTCCTTTTATTGGTTTATTTCCCTTTTATACAGTTAATACAATAATCAAAATCTGTAAAATCTAAGGGGTTTAGAATTTCATCTGACACAAGTCTCTTCATTCTCTGTTTGGAGATATGACCTAATCTTTTGTGCCATAATGTAGCTGAATTTTCATTAGTTAATTTTCTCTTTATACCTCGTGTACTTACTTGCAGGGATTCATTAAATGAAGCAATAATGTCAATCAAGTAAAGATTATTATAAACACATAGAGAACCAGATTCAACTAATTTTGAATCATGAAACAAATTAAATTTCTTATTCCCAAATGAACAAGAATAACTAAATTTGTCTAAAGTAGAAACAAAAATCAAGTTCTATCTAAATGATAGTACAATGAATGTTTCATTAAGATCCAAATAAAATCCAGTCTTTAATAATAATCTAAACTTCCCAATTGCTTCAACTTCAAATATCTTGCCGTTACCTACATAGATGTATCTTTCACCATCACTTGGTTTTCAGCAATGTAGGCAACCCTACATAGACATACTGATGTGAGTTGTTGCACCAGAATCTATCTACCAAGTGTCTATGGGTACCCAAGTTAAATCAACCTCTGAACAAACCAAATTAAGAATTGTACCTTTCTTAGCACGCCAAGCATGATAATTGGTGCACTACTCTCTTATAATGCCCTACAACTCCATAGAAGTGACAACCAATATCATTTGATGCATCCGACTTCTTTGGTTGTGTCTTCTGAGGTACCATATTTGCAGCTTCTTTATCCCCTTTTCCTTTTATTATCCTTATTCCTATTCTTAGGGATTAAGGCTAGGTGAGCACTCTCAATCTTATCTTGCTTTAGCCTTTCTTCTTCTTAAACACAGTGTGAGGTGAGCTCATTCAGAGACCAAGTCTCTTTCTGACAATTATAGCTCACTTTAAACTAGCTAAACTGTGCTGGAAGAAAAATCAAAACCAAATGCACTAGTATGTCCTCTGTGAGGTCTAACTTGAGTGCTCTTAGCTTGGAAGCAAGATGAGACATCTCCATGATGTACTCCTTAATATTGCCCTTGCCTTTGTACTTCATTGAGATTAGGTTTGCCAGGAGTATACTTATTTCTGCCTTTTCATTCTTAGTTTAAACACTCCATTTTTGCCTTAGGAATCAATAATACTAAAAAATAATCAATTTTCAATAATTTCCAATTTTTTCTAATTTTTCTCTAATTTACCATAAATAATAAAAAATATTCAAAAAATAAAAATAAATAGGAAAACACATCAATTTTGAAAAAATGATTTCAGAAATAGCAATAATAAATAATAAACAATTTTTACAAATTTTTGAAATTTCAAAAAATACAAAAAAATAGAAAAATTGCATTGCATATATGCAATTTGCGAAATTAGAAAAATCAGGAAAGTGGGCTAGCTCAGCTGGACCATGGGCTAAGGTGCACGGTGCGGGTGCGAGGTCGTAGGTTCGAAACGCGGGGGAAGCAGTTTCCGCGTTTTGCGAATTTTTCATTTACCTAGGATACGTGGCAGCATTTGATTGGTTGGAGGAAGCGCACGCGCCGGGCGCGTGATCGTCTCCTACCTTGAGCCCGAGATCGCCGACGGAAAGGAAAATTCGTATTTCGACCATTTTAATTCGATTTTTTGCACAAATCCAACAGACCTTCAACAGAAATAAGATAAACATTATCTAATTGGAATCAAATCGCAACAAATCGATGGATTGACATAAATCGGAGTTGGTTTTCTAACCGAAAATCTGATCAGCTTCAATCGGAGGAAATCCGAGCTTATCAAGCTCGGTTTCAGGTGCCTATAAATAGGAATCGAAGGGAGGAAGCCAAAGCAGGAATCAGAATTGAGAGAAAGTGAGGAAAGAGTGCAAATCAGAGGAGACCCAAAACCGCGAGTGCCGACCGGAGTTGAACCACCACCAGGAGGCGATTTGGGAGTAAACCACCGCCACCATTGGACTCAGCACCCTCGAGAAGCTAGGATTCAACACCTTACCCACTGCGAAAGGCCATCGGAACGCCGTGAACGAGCCTTCTCCACCGCCGTGTCCGACCGATCTGACCCGACCCGACCCGCACACCGACCCGGATCCAGGTAAGTCGGATTTTTCGGATTTATTTTATTTTATTTTATTTTACTTATTTTGTTTATTTATTTATTCTGAATTTATTATTTGTTATTATTTGTTATTTAGTTAGCCATTTTGTTATTCTTTATTATTTTCAATAAATAGGAAAATGTAGGAATTAGGTTTTTTTAGGATTTAATAATGTAAAATAATAATAAAAAAAATAATCTAGAAAAATAATAAAAATATTAGGAAAAATAATAATAAATTTTTAGATGTCAAAATAGGATAGATATTAACTTAGGATCATAAAAATCATAAAAAAAAATTCAAAAATTATAAAAGAATCATAAAAAATAAGTTTTAGCACTTAGAAAAATCATTTTCATCAAATAAATCCAAAATTGATGTTTTTCCTAAAAAAATCATTTTCAAAATAAAATCAAAGCTTAGGCTTAGAAATTTTTAGAAAA
>JBBMOL010002621.1:0-22645 GCA_037954665.1 Laguncularia racemosa
AAATGACAATACGGTTGGGCAATTCTAGACGTTTAATAGAGGGACCAGAATTCTTCTTCAGTGGTCTGTGTTGATTTTAAAACCATCAGATAACCAATTGCTTTTGAGCCTGTCATTATCTCCGGGTGAGTACAATCACAAAGATCATTTTTGACATGAACCTATCCCTATGGACTCCATGTGATGTTAGTTGTATCGTCAAAGTGAAACTAGCATGGGTTAAACAAGTTTGTGAGCCAGATGCCTACAATGTTAAGTTAGAGAGAAGTAAAACTCTGTACTATAAAATGTATACAACTAAAATGTAATTATATTAAAGTAGTTAAACATAATAATAAATAGAGTGGGTGCAATAACATAAAAATGTAGTTTGGTTTTTATTATTTTGAACCCAATCATATAGTTTGGTTTCGAAACTTTTTCAAACTATAAAATTTTAATTTAATTGGGTTGGTTTACAAATTAAATGATATTTTATTTTTTAAGTATATATTACTTAATATATAATCTCATATAAATAATACTAAATTCATTTAATAATAACATATATTGATATTACATAAAAGTCAAATTCTAGCAACTAAAAAAATTTAAATGTCTAATACAATTAATTTATTCCTTAAGCTAACATATAATATAAATTATGAGTCATCTATATAATATATATATATATATATATAATGTTAAATTATGATTATAAAATTTAAATATATATATTTTTAATAAATGCAAACTAAAAATTCGTTTAAATATTATGTCACAAAAAAAAAATCTATTTAGTTACAAATAAAATATTATTATTTTTTTTCAAAATGATTTGATTCAGTTTTATGATTTATTTAAATTATCCCTCCAAACCAACTATAAATTTTTTAGTTTGGTTTGCGGTTTAGTCTTTTTTTTTTTTTTTTTTGCTCACCCCTAATGATAACATAAGATAATAATAGTAGAAGTGTACATTCTTTCCTTTAACTTTTTTTTTTTTATTCCTCAATTTTTTGAATGAGATATACAAGCAACTCACGCATAATAAACATTATAAATAAATAGCAATAATAAATAAAAAAATAGAAAAATAAAGAACATGTCAAAGTTTTGGAATTTTAACCCAAATGGCTTTTATAGTTGACATCTGAAAGCATTGTATTGCTACAAAATTATATAGTGGCTAGTTCCACGAATATATCATTGAACATTAAGATTGAATAATATATCAAGGACGAAGAATAGACGAAAAATAGAAGAAAACTACAACAAGAAAGATAAGAACACAAGAGTATTGTGAGTTAAGGGTATATTGATTTGTTGTTATAGAGATTTGTGCTAAAATGTAAGGTTATACCGTAAAACTCAAAAGAAGTCATTAAACCTTATAAACATTACTGGTGACTAGTGACTATATGAGAGAATAGTGAAAGAGGCTTTGTTGATTTGTTTTATTCCTTAGGAAGGAATAGAGAGGCAAGATAGAGTAGAAAAACTAATAGATTGTAGTTAAGCTTGTACACCTCGTCTTGATTTTTTTTTTTTTTCAAATAGTGGAAACTCTGGAAAAACAAACAAGATCCTTGGTGCTTATTACTAGAAGAGTGAATTGACAGACAAGGTGAAATCACTACATATCGCTACCTAACTTGCTTAAACTCTATATATTGCTACCTAACTCTCTCAAACTCAATCTTTTTACTTTATCACATTTATACTTGCTTGAGATGTGTGTGTGTGTGTGTGTTAGGTGAAAACATATTAATAAGCTTATCATAAGCACATTGCTCTAGATAATCTCATTGCATAATAGAGAAATAATTAAAGATCCGATTATAATTAAGCTTAACTTTCACATGTAAATCTTTGATCTATGGTTGTAGATTCTAATACATTAGAATCAGAAGTAAAAACAATGATACTTGGTAATCTTGAACATCAAAAAGACGATTAAGTTTTCTAAAGTGTTTTTTTTTTCCCTTAATCTAAACAAAGTCTTAGAAAAGTTTTAACACTCAATTTATCATCCCTTCCTAATTGTTCACTAAGACTAATACTCTTGTCTATTCATTTGTTGAATCTATCTAGATCTATCAACTTGCATGTGAACTCAATGTACCAGTTCCACAACTCATCATCTTGTGTTGTGTAGCCTTATAGCTATCTATTCATCAACAAGTCTTGTTTCACATAATAACACTAAATATGTTGACATTGACTACCACTTTATACATGAAATGGTAGTCTCTAGTCAAGTTCTTATACACTACATTGCCAACCATTATCAGTATGTTGAATCCTTATAAAAAAACTTATTTACAACAGTTTTTCAAGAGGCATATTATTATATATTTACATGTGTTCACTTAATTTATCTCTATAGGGTTACTTTAATCTTTTCATTGTATCATTGAGGTTATGTATTATTTTATATGTACACCTTACAACATACTTTGTATATAAATAATTTAATAATGCACACTTATTCAAAGTATATGGTTTGTAATGTATGGTGCACATAGAATCTATAAACCTTTTGATTTGAATGCTAAATTCATATGTAGCCTAAAATGACACTAAATTATAAAGGCTACTATTGGCATTTTTCCCCTTCAATTGAGGTCATCCCATATATTATTGATATGCAAAAAGTAAAGAAATAGATGAGAATTATATCAACCTAATCTTGGTAAAGCATATATGTTAATTATAAAGGAAATTTGCATTTACTTGCTTCTTAATTACTTTAAATTTACAAACCTAAATCTTAGGTGTACTCGAATTGTGAGACTTTGATTTATTATCTTTGTTGTTATTGGTTGTTGTTTTTCTTAATACAATTATGAATAATCTCTACAGAAAGTATTGCAAATCTAAATGCGTAAGGACTTATGAAATATTGTTAGTACATTAAGCAATAGACAAATCAATTATTAAGTTTCAAAAGTGAATTCTTTTGGGATGAAGATATCTTTTCTTGAATTTTAACATGGTTGGGTGTAAATCTCCCGATTAGCGATGCTATCCCCATGCAAGTTTCATGCTCCATCTAAAATTTGAATTGAACAACTAAACTTTTTAATGGTAACACCGAACATTTAATCAATAATATGAAGGTAGAGATTCATCCCATTAATGCTTTGTAAGCACTTGAAAATATATATATTTATTTAACGTTTATTTAATATAAACCAAGGTCAAATGAGAAATTATTATAAGAGATAGGGAGTAATTTGGTCTTTTTACTAGCGGGGTGTATAAACCCAAGTTTGACCTAATGCTCCTCCCTTTTACCATTTGCATAGTGATTGAACAAGAAACACTTTATGGAATAAGGAAACCCTAAGACAGCTTAACAAACAACAACAAAGACCAAACTTAATTCCATCAAGTAAGGGTTTTAATAATCCAATTGTTATTTCTAATTATAGAATTTAAGATTTGAATGATGGTTATGTTATGAATGATAGAATCTGGGTCAAGGAAGGGGCAAAATGGGCATGGAGATCAAACAATTAAGGGTTTGAAATAGCTATTAGATCAAGTAAGTTTACTAGTCCACCTAATACATAAGGAATTGATAAATTTAAGAACAAAATAGACTTAGGATCATAAAAATTAGGCTAGGAACGAATTAGAAAAGAGGAAAAGCAGTTTGTGAAGAACAGCATGATACACGGTCAAGTACACGCTCGTGTACTTGCCCGTGTAAAAATGCATAATGTGTACAGAAAGGTATGTGGATGAATGACAAGCTCGTGTACTTGGGTATGTTGAACTATGGAAATCCACATAGATGTATATGACTATCTACACGACCGTGTAGCTAGGCATGCCAAAATGCTAAATTACATGGAAAGGTACATGGCTAACTACCGACCATGTACTTGGGCATGCCAAAAATGCAAAACACACAGAAAGATACATAGCTACTAAACACGATCGTGTACCCAATCGTGCCAAAGTACTTGACCTAAAGCATAACCAAGTACTTAGAAATATTTTGTTTATTGATTTAATTTACATTTATTCGAACTTCTATGCAACCTAAACATCTAGTAAAACACTAGAAATTCCAATAGAGTAAGAGAAGGAATCGTATAATGATTAAGTGATTAGAATTAAGAAACATAGATTATTCTTATATTAGTACTAAGAACGAATTACTAGTGTTTTGACAAATTTCAAACTAACTCTAAGCTCAAGAATAAACATGTTTAAGACTAAAACTCCAAGTATGTATAACCTTTGTTTTTATTTGTGATTGTTAGGATAGTTGCAAATTGGATTAAGTTGAATGGACTAGATTAAGTTTGGTTTAAGTTGCTTGTTGTATATGCTTAGCTCGGCCTAAGACCCTGTAGTGGTAGATCCCTAGGGGGCTCTCCAATGATCCTTGCATAATATTGTCCCTAGTGGAGTCGTGTTTGGAAATGATCTAGATTGGTTAAGGTTCAAGGTTCAAGGGTTAAGGACTCATGAGTATTGAAGTCTGTAGTGGTAATTCTAAACACCATATTATATATTAAGTATATATGTGTTTAACGAGTCATGAGTACCCCAATGGTGTTTTGTGGACTTATGTAAAACAAGAACCTGTTGTATGATGTTTAGTATCTATATAAATATATGTGATTTAATTTATGTTTGATCATGCATATATGTTTGATGGTTATATGTACTTAGTGTTGCTCACCCCTTGAGGATTATTTTATTTTATTTTATTTTTTTAAAATGTAGGCATAAAGGGAAACACTAATCATGAAGAGGACTTAAGGTCAAATGTATAGGAGAAGAAAGACGAAGATTACTATTATTATTATACTAACTAAGTGAGGGTTTATCAATTGAAGCCTTTGAATTCTGATGAGACTATTTTTAAATTTGAGAGTTAGAATAGTTAAACATTTTAAGTGATTTAAATTGATGTAATAAGATTGTTTTTAAGAGTTTGAAAATTTATATAGGATGTACTTGTATCATGCTAAAAGTAATCGATTCATATGATTGTGGTTTATAGGAATTACATGATTAAATGGTGTCAAAGTAAGGTTAAGAGCCTTAATGTATCCTTGTTTGGTAAGGACACATGGCAGGTTGTAACTTCTTAGGTTATGGGGTGTTACATACTCATATCATCTAAAGGAAGAATAGTAGCTTCTATTGGGGTACTCACATACATAGAAAATAGAGTGGAAATTTAAAGAATACACTAAACACTTTATTGCACTTTTTATAGTACATGCGCTTACATACTTCACTTGCACATTAGAATTTATTTATGTATGCTATTAAAACCCTTTCCACTAACTAACATAACTTCATAACTATTATATCTATTAAATCTAAATTATTTGCAACATACTCCCGTAATTTAGATTTTCAAATTTTCAAGTGAAACTACACAAAGCATAACTCTCAACTTCTCCAATTTATAAATCTTCAAAGATTTTGACATAATATTAGTAACTTGTTCCTTAGATTTGCAATAAGCAAGCTCTAACTTCTCTTTGTTTTCATAACTTCTAAGGAAATAAAATTTTTTCTCTATGTTTGCTCCTTCCATGTGCAACAAGATGTTTTTTCTAAAATTAATGGCTTAGTTATTATTAATAAACAAAACCAAAGTTGTTTAACTTCACATTACATTTGTTCAAGTAGAGTCTAGCCACATTACTTGATATGCCCTCACTGAAGTTGCAACATATTCTAGCTCACACAAAGAGAAACCGATTATTGATTGTTAGAACACCATGAAAAAATTGTTTTTCAAAACTGAAAAACATAGCTACCAATCAAAATTTAAGTACCCTAAAATCAACCTAAGTTTTTTTTAGAACAGCAATTCAAAACTAAAAGTATCTTTACATGTCTCAAGATCCTCTTAGCTGCCATTAAATGCGAAGTGTTAGGATTCTCCATAAATTTGCTCATTAAACTAACACAATAAGCTATGTTAAGTCTAGCATTGGATAAGTACCATAATGATCCCACAATCTACTTATACAAGGTTAAATCAATTGATTTTTCACTTCAATATTATTCAAATTTAACACCACTATCTATTAGAGTTAAAGCTAGATTACATTCCATCATATTGCATCTTTTCAAAATGTCAGTTGCATTCTTCTTTTGATGTGTAAACACCCCCTCCTTAGTATTAACTAACTTTAGGCTAAGGAAATAAAAGAGAGTTCCTAAATTTAACCTTTCAAATTTAAACTTCATTTTTGGCCTTAAACTCAATAATTTCTACCTCAGTGCTCTTTGTAACCAAGAAGTCATCAAAATATAGACATACTATTAACAAATTCTTAGTTATTGTGCCTCTAACATATATTCCATATTCATTAGCTCACTTTTCAAACCTTTATTGTATTGAAGTCAATTCTTTTGTTTTAAGCTCCAAGAGCCTACTTTAATCATATAAGGCTTTATAAAGTCTATAGACTTTTGTTTAACCACTCGCAACTTCAAATTCTGAATGTTGGCATAGCATGTACACTTTTTCATCAAGTGATCTATTAAGAAATGCTAATTTTACATTTAGTGGTTAGGTTTTATAGCTTGTTATAGCCACTACTAATTTAATTTTTTCTATCTTTTCTATTGGGAATAACACCTCTTGCTACTTAACCTAGCTTTTTGAAAAAAGCTTTGAGCCACTAATTTGGTTTTATACTTAGCAATTGTCTCAACCTAGTCTCATCTTGGTTCTATAAACCCATTTCATTGCAATAAGCTTGTTTTAATGAGGCAAAGCCACTAATCTATTGCTCACTATTCATCTTCCATAGCATCAGCCTACTTAAGTTCATCAATAACTTGTTTAATGCTCACTATTTCAACATCAGCAAAGATAGCTAAATGTGTAAAATCACCTTCTACTATTATAGCATTATTAGGAAACTTCATAATTACCAAAGTTTTGTGGGACTTGTCTTGCTCTCTAAGCTCTTTGCTGCTATGGTGTGTGAGGATCCTCATGTATTGCATGAGGAACTATTTTTTCTTCACCTTAAAGTGTTATATATTCACTATTTTTCTAATATTCACTAGTTATATCTCAATTCCACCCTCTAGACTCATCTCAAACTATGTCTCTACTAATCACTATCTTCTTTGAGGTTGGGCAATAAAGCTTCTATGCCGCTATGGGATGATATGATACCCCCACAACACAACTTCCTCACTTCAAACATTGAACTTTTTCCTCCTTTCTTTAACTATATGCCAAAAGTATAAAAGTCCAAATACCATAAAATGACTCACACTAGGTTTCTTTCCATATTAGGCTTCTTCCAATGTAATAGAGATCAACCTTTTTATGGGACATCTATTTAAAACATAGGCTACAATTGCTATTGCTACTCCCTAAAAATAGTGAGGCATATCTTTACTTTTGAGAATACTTCTAGCTATATTAAGAATTGTTCTATTCCTTCTTTTCGGGACTCCATTATGCTGAAGAGTATAAGGAACTGTTAGTTATAGGTGAGATTTAAAGTTCCACACCTCTATTAACAAGAAGCACCTTAACCATATAGTCATTTTGCTTCTCAACTATTGCCATAAATCTTTTGAAAGTATTAGACACTTCTATCCTTTGAAGCATATATACCCACATCTTCCTACTAAGAGTTTCAATAAAAGAGACAAAATACTTATTATCTCCAAAAGTAGTTATATTAATTGATCCATATACATCTAAGTACTCTACCTTCAATAGATTAGAGGCTCTTGATAAAATATAGGTCTTGAAAAAATTTATGGGCTACGTAGTTACATAACACCCTTCAAACAACTTTATTTGTTGCAAAATTAATGGAAAACCATATACAAATAATGCACTCAACCCTTTATTGCGCTTTTGATAGTTTGATAGTAACGTGCACATATACTTACACATCAAAGCCTATTTATATATGTTATTAGAAACCTTTCTACTAACTAACACAAACTATTATATCTACTAAATCTAAATTAATTACGATAGTTTTAATATTTTCCTTTTGCTCAATTTTTGCAGTCCCATGATCTTCTTCTTAACTACTCTCCAAATTTTATATGTTCATTTAGAAGGAAGGAGATTGATTATTGGTGCAATAATCTCCTCTACATTCCCTAGCTCTAATTGTAGCATTGGGAACTATTACTTACTACTCTCCCTTTTTCCTAAAGAAAAGAAATTGTTTAGCTCTAATACTAATTGTGACTCATTTCCAAAGATTCAACATTCAAAATCTAATTAAGGTAGAACAAGAAGAACATATGACTCTAAAAAATATTCCAATCCAATAAACAATTCAACACTATGACTTTAAATGATCCTCTTACCCTAAGCGGCAATTTACAAAATATTATTCCTATAGACATGATATTTTGAGAAGTCATATCTTCTCCATCATGCTATTAGATTTAGTTTTGATATACAAGATTCTTAATTGAAGCAAGTATAAAGTAGACCAATTATCCAAATAATTTCTTTTTTATAAGAGTTAGTGCTAGGACCAAGTTTGAAGTAGTGGAAAAAGTAACTCAAAACAATTTTAGAGACTATTGAAAGTGCCATGTTTCTAACTACCTATCAAGAGTCTCTCTATGTAATTTTAGAGATATTCAATTCTACCTACCCTTTGCCAATTATTGTCTAATGAACTCGATTGTTGGTTGATCCAATTTCAAAGGATTCCCCCTTTCAAAGAATTAAAAGGGACGTTTAAGGAAAGATATTGATACATGTATTATGGAGGTTCCTTAAACGGATGAGACGAAAGAAATGCATTATGAAATTCTTAATCTTCCAAACAATCAAGTACATATGCAGATGTAGTCTTTGAAAAGCGCAGGCCCTATGATAATATGTGATGCATTGATAGCTCGAATTTCCACATCTCCCGTAAAGCCTAAGGTAACGAAATAATTTCTTATAAACTTTAAAGTCGGCCTTATAATTGCAAAATTGCCAATGAGTGCAAATTTAATGTTTCAATAAGCCCTTTCTCATCATCTTCTTCTAAGAAAACCACTCATTCACTCTATAAAAAGTGACCTTTTGCGGCTTAAAATGAGTTTAATTAAGAAGTTGATGCTCTAACTGCTAAGGTAAATTAAGGAATTGGTAATCATAAATGCAGATCATGTGTGGCTCAATCAATATACCATGCACCAACCAAACCTAAAACCATCATTCTAACCCTAAGAGAAATTAACATTTTCAATTACCAATAAGTGTCCGAAGATGGCAAGAAGAGAGAATTCTTTTGAAAAACTGAAGCTTTAACTTTAATTACTACAATCCTCTTACCAATTCTGACCAACTTAAACATTTTAAGATGATATTACTCTTGGTTTACGAGTTAATTGAATGAACACTTCATGAGTTTTTTCTTTTTTCCAAGTTAAAGAAATATTGAAGGGTAACTTTTGTAAAAGATTAATTACACGCAATATAGGGAGCAATTTAAATCTAAGCTGCGTGTAATCATGCTATTATACTTAACTGGCCCTTGAAATTTTTTGTTGTTATAAATTAAAGAATATTGTTGATGATGATCTTAGTTAAGCTCTAATTGCGCTTACTTAATATTTTAGAATCCCCTCCTTTTTCAATTAAAGCTCAATTAATAAATTGTTAGTAAATTCTTTAAATAAATAATTACAATCAAGAAGTTTAGGAGCGAATCTAAATAAAAGTGAATAGTCGTAAGTATATTAGAAATCTTCTATGTGGAAAAAGTCTTTTAATTGAATCATTGTTACACAATATTTTTAATGAGTAAATTGAAAATATACTCCTTTATATTAGCTTCATACATACTTGACCCTTATCTTTCAAATTAGACATTGAGACAATCAAACTTCTAAAAAATGTGCTTTGAACTCTATTTTACTTTTTTTTTTCTTAAGTGAAGCAATAAAAGAATTACTTTAAATAAATAAATAAAAAGATGCATGAAATCAATAGCTAAATGGTCATGTTAAAGTCTAAATGTTCTTCTTCTTCTTTTTTTCTTTTGAAATTTGGGCTATAAATTATGGAGATAGGGGACACACGGCCTAAACACACGGCCGTGCTATGATGGAGCCAGGGGACACACGGCCTGGACACACGGCCGTGCTATAGACCGTGTATCCAATTCAGAGCCACAGACGTATACACGGCTTCCTCACATGGCTAGGAGACAACCGTGCTTCGCGACCGTACCCTCAGACAGATTTCCACAGATAAAGTACACACGGCCGTGTATCGTGACCGTGCATAAAGATCGAGAATCCCACAGAGGCTGACACGGTTCCGGGCACGGCTTGGGACACGGCTTGCGGAACTTTCACAGATTCATACACGGCTTCGAGGCACGGCCGTGTATGAGACCGTGTACTAGGCTTGTCATTTGCCCAGAAGCATACACGGCCTGGAGGCACGGTCGTGTATGCAACAATTTATAGACGTGTATTTTACTATTTATTTCCACGTGTACGCTTAGATTTTCCCCTTTTAGATATTTTACGGGGCCATATAAATACTCTTTTGTCAGATAGATTAGGGTTACGTTTTAACATACATTTGAATACACTTTGAGAGAGAGTTTCTCCAATTATCGGGTTGTGCGCAACCTAATTTGCATCAAAGCGTGTGTCTTTGTTGTGTGAAACCAATCCAATTTCAGATTCGTTTCGTTTTAGCTTCCGCGCTGCGTCAGTTGGTATCAGAGCAAGGTTATTTCCTACGGAGATGTCGGCTAACGACGGTGTTGATGGCGGTCGTGTTCTTGACGGTGTTCAAGATGCGAGGTTTCAAGGGAACAATCAATGGGTTCCTAGGGCAGAGTTCGACGCAATGCATCAGAAGGTCGGGCGTATGGAACGGCGCCTTGATGAACTAATCGAGCATTTCGATGCTCTGATGGTTGACCCCAATAGGGTTGGAGGCGCTAGTAGAAATCCACCACGTGTAGTGGAGGAATTCGGGGGACGCGTGATCCGACCTGTCGTTGAGAACAGGTGGGGACGTGTGGAGAGTGAAGAGTCCAGCGAAGAGAGTGATGATACGTACGGAAGTAGACCGCGGCGAGGATGTGGTGGAAGAGGCGGTGGTCATCGGATGGCTCTTCATGGAAACTATCCTAGAGAAGTTGATCACAGGAGGAACCGTGGGGGTTATGATCACGGGGATGGCGGAGACTACCGGTTGAAGGTTGATATTCCTTGGTTCGATGGTAGCCTCAACATCGAAGGCGTCCTAGATTGGTTGGCGGAAGTGGACCGGTTCTTCGACTACATGGAGATTCCCGAGGATCGTCGGGTAAGGCTGGTGGCGTGTAGGTTGAAGAGTGGTGCTTCGGCATGGTGGGAGAGACTGCAAAGTAGGAGGCAGCGGGAAGGAAGGCATCCGGTAAGGTCATGGTATCGCATGAAGCAGCTGCTACAACATGACTTCCTCCCGCCGGATTACGAGCAGATATTGTTCCAACAATATCAGCGGTGCCGCCAAGGACAACATTCCGTGCATGAGTATACGGCGGAGTTCATGAGGCTGGCTGAACGGAATGATTTGAGGGAGAGCGAGGGTCAGCAAGTTGCGAGGTATGTGGAAGGGCTAAAATTACAAATCAAAGATAAGATTGGGGTGACGATGGTGAGAACCCTCGTTAAAGCAAAGAACTTGGCTCTCCGAGCCGAGCTTGTGTTGCAAGAGCAAGGGAGTAGATATGGGGGAGGACGAAAAGGGTATGTAGGCGAAGCTACAGGTGGTGGTAGCCGACCGATACTTGAGAAAAGTCGAGTTACACCATATAAACCAACGGAGGACATGTCTAGGAGGGAGGAGAAAAGTGAGGGGAAGAAGCAGATGGAGCCGAAAGGAGTTCAAAGACAGAACAATCCCTATGCCAAACCCATATTGGGCAAGTGTTTCCGATGCAACCAACCGGGTAATCGATCAAACGAACGCCCAGCGAAGAAGAGCGTCAACATCCTCGATAGGGAAGATGATGAGGAAATTTGTTGTGAGCCCGATGGAGAGGGAGAGTACTATGAGGAAGAAGAAGAAGCAGCGGAGCCATCATATGTAATTCGGCGTTTGATGCTCACTCCAAAACAGGAAGAGTTCACGCAGAGGCACCAATTGTTTCGTACACGGTGTACGATCATGGGGAAGCTATTTGAGTTGATTGTAGACAGCGGCAGTTGCGAGAACATCATAGGAAGGGAGGTTGTAACACAACTGCAGCTACCCGTTGAGAAGCACCCGAATCCTTATACTATTGGTTGGATCAAAGCCACCGAGAAAATTGAAGTTAAGGAGAGATGCAGGGTACCTTTCTCAATAGGGAAGTACCGGGATGAAGCCTTCTGCGACATTGTAGACATGGATGCTTGCCACATCTTGTTTGGGAGGCCATGGCAGTTTGACGTGGATGCGCAACATGCGGGCAAAGAAAATGTCTACCGGTTAGAGAAGGAGGGTGTGAAGTACACCTTATTACCACTGAAGAGGGAAGGACGTGCTAAAGGGAAGAAGGTTGAGAGTCGGTCATTCTTAACCGTCACTCAATCCGAGAAGGAAGTGATGGACGACTTGAGGGAATCGCGAGTAGTACACGCCCTCATTGTGAAAGGAGTGACTGAAGGAGGGGAGGAACTTGAGAGAGAAGTGCCAGGGGCGGTGAAGGATCTTCTTGAAGAGTTCAAGGAAGTGATCCCAGACGACCTACCCGAGGGACTACCTCCTTTGAGGGATATTCAACACCAGATTGACCTGGTGCCCGGGGCTAGTCTCCCAAACCTCCCGCACTACAAAATGAGTCCCAAGGAAGCCGGGATTCTCCAAGAGAAGGTCCAAGAGCTTTTGGACAAAGGTTTCATCCGGGATAGCCTAAGCCCATGTGCGGTTCCGGCACTGTTAACTCCCAAGAAAGATGGGAGTTGGAGGATGTGTGTTGATAGCCGAGCTATCAACAAGATTACCATAGGGTATGAATTCCCTATACCCCGCATTGAGGATATGTTGGACCGTTTGAGTGGCGCTACTATTTTCTCCAAGATAGACTTGCGGAGTGGGTATCACCAGATTCGAATCCGTCCTGGAGACGAGTGGAAAACGGCATTTAAGACCAAGGAGGGGCTATATGAGTGGCTAGTGATGCCATTTGGGCTGAGTAACGCACCGAGCACCTTCATGAGAGTCATGAACCAGGTATTGAAACCTTTCGATGGTCGTTTTCTTGTAGTGTACTTTGACGATATTTTGATATACAGTAAATCCGAAGAAGAACACTTAGAACATCTAAGGTGTGTGTTATCTACATTAAAGGCGAATAAGTTGTTCGCTAATCTAAATAAATGCACCTTTATGTCGAGACGATTGTTGTTTCTGGGGTTTGTTGTTAGTAGTGAGGGAGTGATGGTAGATGACAAGAAGGTAAAAGCAATTAGGGAATGGCCTGTTCTAAGAACCGTAACGGAATTGAGAAGCTTCCTCGGCTTAGCCAGTTTCTACAGAAGGTTCATTAGGCATTTTAGTACTATTGCTGCACCCTTGACCGAATGCCTAAAGAAGGGAAAGTTCCAATGGGGCGAAGAATCTAACTTGAGCTTCATGAACCTGAAGCAGAGATTGTGTAGCGCGCCTGTACTAGCTCTACCAGACTTTGAAAAATTGTTCGAAGTGGATTGCGATGCTAGTGGGGTCGGAGTAGGTGCAGTACTATCACAGGAGAAGAGACCGATAGCCTTTTACAATGAGAAGCTGTGCGAAGCAAGGAGGACTTGGTCTACCTATGATAAGGAGTTCTACGCCGTGGTAAGGGCCCTTAAAGTGTGGGAACACTACCTGGTCGGGAAAGAGTTTGTTTTGTATTCGGATTGTGGGGCTCTTAAACATTTGAGTGGTCAGACCCGAATTAGTAAGGATATGCACGCCAGGTGGATTGAGTTTTTACAGAGGTTTCCTTTCAGGTTGATGCACAAGTCAGGTGTGCAAAACAAAGTCGCGGACGCCCTGAGTAGAAGAGCGAATGTCCTGCTTACTTTGAGTACCGACATTGTCGGCTTTGAAAAGCTAAAGGAACAGTACGAGAACGATGGCGACTTTAAGGACACTTGGATTAAGTGTACCAATAGGGAACCGTGTGACGATTACCATATACATGAAGGATATATGATGAAAGGGAACCAGTTGTGCATTCTCGAATCTTCTTTGCGGGAAAAGCTTATCAGGGACTTGCATGGTGGAGGATTGGCGGGACATATGGGTAGAGATAAGACATTAGCTGCAGTTACCGCCAGATACTTTTGGCCTCGGTTGAGGAGGGATGTGTACCGGATCGTGGAAAGGTGCTACATTTGTCAAGTGTCTAAGGGGCAATCCCAAAACACTGGTTTATACACTCCTCTCCCCGTGCCTTCTAACATTTGGGAGGATTTGTCGATGGACTTCATACTGGGTTTGCCTCGTACCCAACGAGGTGCTAACTCTGTGTTTGTTGTAGTTGACAGGTTCTCCAAGATGGCTCATTTCATCCCATGCAGGAAGACCGCCGACGCACGGGCTATTGCACGATTGTTCTTCAAGGAAGTGGTGCGGCTGCATGGAGTCCCAAAGTCTATCACATCAGATAGGGATAGCAAATTCCTTAGTCACTTTTGGAAGACCCTCTGGTTTATGTTTGACTCTTCCTTGAATTACAGCAGCACCACTCATCCTCAAACCGATGGGCAGACCGAGGTGACTAACAGAACCCTCGGAAACCTTATCAGAAGCATCTGCGGAGAGAAACCGGGACAGTGGGATCAAGCATTGGCTCAAGCCGAATTCGCTTACAACAGTTCTGTCCACCGAACTATTGGAAGGTCTCCATTCTCGGTGGTATACACAAAAACACCACAACATGCGCTAGACTTGCTCAAATTACTCAAGGACATGGTGGGCGATGTAGCAGCTAAACATATGGTGGAGCAACACCAAGCCACTACTGAAGAAGTTAAGCGAAAGATAGAGGAATCCAACACACGGTACAAAGGGGATGCAGATAAGCATAGACGGCAAAAGCTCTTTGTAGTTGGCGATCAGGTAATGGTTTACCTTCGGAAGGAGCGATTCCCTGTAGGGAAGTATGGGAAACTTCAACCCAGGAAGTACGGTCCCTATGAAGTTGTACGCAAGATCAATGACAACGAATATGTTGTACAACTCCCGAAAGATATGAATATATCTTGCACTTTCAATGTAGCGGACTTGTCACCTTTTCATGCCGATGATACTCCTCTATATCCGGATGAGAACTCGGGGTCGAGTTCTCCATTAGTGGGGGAGAATGATGGAGATAGGGGACACACGGCCTGAACACACGGCCGTGCTATGATGGAGCCAGGGGACACACGGCCTGGACACACGGCCGTGCTATAGACCGTGTATCCAATTCAGAGCCACAGACGTATACACGGCTTCCTCACACGGCTAAGAGACAACCGTGCTTCGCGACCGTACCCTCAGACAGATTTCCACAGAAGTACACACGGCCGTGTATCGTGACCGTGTATAAAGATCGAGAATCCCACAGAAGCTGACACGGTTCCGGGCACGGCTTGGGACACGGCTTGCGGAACTTTCACAGATTCATACACGGCTTCGAGGCACGACCGTGTATGAGACCGTGTACTAGGCTTGTCATTTGCCCAGAAGCATACACGGCCTGGAGGCACGGGCGTGTATGCGACAATTTATAGACGTGTATTTTACTATTTATTTCCACGTGTACGCTTAGATTTTCCCCTTTTAGATATTTTACGGGGCCATATAAATACTCTTTTGTCAGATAGATTAGGGTTACATTTTAACATACATTTGAATACACTTTGAGAGAGAGTTTTCTCCAATTATCGGGTTGTACGCAACCTAATTTGCATCAAAGCGTGTGTCTTTGTTATGTGAAACCAATCCAATTTCGGATTCGTTTCGTTTTAGCTTCTGCGCTGCGTCAATAAACTTAATTTCAAAGATAAACATGTTAAATATAAATGAAACAAAAATAAAAGATGCATGAAATTTACCAAAATTTAACTATAAGTTCTCAACATTTTATGTATATCACTTCTATCTTCTATGTTTATATTTTTACATCGTATATAAATCCTCTACATAGAGTCATATGTCATAAGCAATGTATTAAAAAAGAAATTTGGATGATGCAGCAATACAAATATAAAGGAACACACAAAGCAACATAAAAGATTTTATTGAATTTTGATATAAACTTAAAAGACTTAAATAATCAATTGATTGGCCCAAAGATAGCCCAATTAAAATATAAATGATTTAATGACCATACATGAATGATTTCTAGTATGCTTTTCTTAATATGAAAGCCATATCCAAGTTGAAAAGGTCAATTACGTCGAGAACTTTTAGCCCAATTGGCATCGATAGTTTCTTTTTACAGGGATAGTATATATTCAAATTTTCTCTTTTCATTAAAAAAAAATGGCTTTCGATTGCACAATTATGAATGTTTCGTTAACTTATTTCTGTACTTCATCCGGTTCACAAATACACGTACTATCAAACGCTAGTTAAATAAATGTGTCGTGGGAAAGGAAAGCGCATCGAAAGTATAATATTAAAACTCGTCTCTTTCGGTATCTGCTTTTGGAGCATAATCCTTAACAAAATCAAATTTTCATAAAATGTAAACTATGGAGTAATTAGAATATGGGAAAATTACGCAAAAGAGATTAATATTTAGAAGTGAATTAAAATAAATATTTAATTTTTTATAAAGTAATTCAAATAAAGAATTATATCAACCCATCATTACAGCACTGCTAAATAGTACTTATATTATATGTTATTTGATACATGTCACTAATGTGATACTGACAAAACTATTTTATTTAATATATGGCACTAATGTTAGTGTCGTATGTCAATTAACTTATCATACCAATACTATTTAACAATATTATAATAAAAGTTAACTTATCTTTAAATATTGATCCCTATAATGTGATTTTTCCATTAAAAAAGTTTACCGGCTTTATGAATGAACTAAAATTCCGGATAGAGAATGCAAATAAAACTTTAGGTTCTTAAACAAGGGTAGGTTTATTTGGGCGAATTTTTATAACTTATATATATATTAGCTATAAACAAAACTTTATAATTATCAAATATTAATATAATAATATCATAAGATTTCATTGACTAATGACTTGGAGCAGAAAATAAATATAAAAGGCAATAATAGGGATCAGTTACTAATGGTAACGGTTAACAACCATATAAAATACTAATAAAAAATAGAGCAAATGATTTTCCCAATTTTTGTACTCACATTATCCATGACAATTAGCCACCTTGACCGGTCATCCATTTGACACCTTTACCTTCCACCATCGTTTGCCATTAAAAACTAATTGTGGTTGCAAACTTTTGAAATTACTATAATCGCGTTTGACAATTTTCAGCGAATCAACCACACCCTAGATGAACACTTCCGTGTACAACTACATATACTGGATCATTTGCTCTTTAATTGCATAAACCTGGTTGGTGAATAGAGTCTAAACAGATTGAAAGCCGACATGGATGATACGGCCACAAGCACTAAGGAGGCAATGTAGCCACAGAGCAGACCCCCACCCATCTGGAAGCAAAATCTTGTAAATTTATTGCACAACTTCATCCATTGCATTGCCTTAGACCCTGTAAGTGCTAGAGCAGCCGCTTGCAACGCTGCCGTATTTACGGCGAAGACGCAATAAACTACTACCTGTTAAGATAAATCAAAGTTTATTAAGCACTTATGAAGTACAAAAAGCAAGTACATTACCAAGGGACGAAGTTAATTTTGGCTGATCGTGTTGTAACTTAATTTATATATTTGTGAATTATTAATATAGTATCTCAAGAAGTTACAATAGCTCTCGTAATGTAGTTTGACATTTTTTTATACCTTTTTATCCGAGACGTTTTGTTTGGAAATAGTCGAAACCTTTCATAAATTGTTTTTCTGGTTGTCTTCGTGGCCATAAATATTTGATAAGCAGCATTCGGAGGCAACCTGATCGACTAGAGCGTTGATCGGGCTTCAACAGCCAACCGCCCAAAGGGACATTGGAATGGGGCTCCATGATGGTCAACCGAAGGTCCTAATCAGAGCCATCCGGTCTTTTCTTTTTCTTTTTTCTTTTTTTTTTTCCATTTTATATCTAGCTCATGTATTTTATATCCCTAAACTTTACAGATATGAATAGATAGCTATCTAGGACTTCCATAAGGGAGAGATACATTTATGCGGGTCCTTTTAAATCTTAGAGAGAGATTAATTAACATTATAGCTCAATTTTATACTCTTAATTATTTTCACAGTGAAATTACCTTCTTTTATTCGTTTTTTTTTCCGCTTTGTCATGGTTTTTCCTGTGTAAATCTCAAGACACTTTCCTTTTTCCTTTATCAAGTAATTATTATATTTATACGATTGTTATTGTTTATATTAGCATTCTACAGATATTATTTTGGTGATTTTATTATAAAGACAAATAAAGATTATGGTGGTGTTTAGCTATACGTATAAATCGTGAAAAATGATACTAAAAGAGTGATAGATGAAAGAAGGAAAACATTTTGTCGTTTGCTAAAACATTTCCATAATGGCTAACAATCGTCTCCAGCTACAGGCCAGCCACACCAAATAAAGTCTTGTCATGAGTAAGTGATCGAGCAACCAAAAGAAAGTCCATATTGATAACTCATCACACGTGATACTATTTAGGTGGCAAGTACTATAGAGAGAAACTAGTGGGGAAGCTCCACCCCTAATAAAAGAGAGGGGTATGGTCTACACTGTAGACATACCACATATGGAAGTTAATTAAAGACCGTAAAAGATGAATAATTTTTATATCACCTAATCTATATAGATTTTTAGTTTAATAGAGTTGGTCAGTGTTTTCTTTGGAACTAATAGATCTAAAAATTCAAAATACATGAATCTATAGACCACTTAATGTATAGAAGATTTTTCCATAAACCATTAGAACATACCAAACTAGTAATCAATTACCAAACAAAATTAATATGCTTGTCAATTTAATTAGTTGGCTAATTATTTTTGTTATGAAGAAAATGGTCCTAATTAGCACCGATGACTGTGGCTTAAATACTTACAAACAAGGACGAGCTGGTCGTGCATGATGGCCCTCTATGTCTCCTACCAAACTAATTAATGCAATGCACCCATTGTCAGTTATTGCATGTGCTTTTATCATCCTATATATATATATATATATTTATTTAAAAAAGAAGATTTTTATTGTTTTTATACCTATCCAAACATAAGTTGCACCTATGCAAGAAGATAAGTGTATAACGACGAAAGCTGAAATCAAGGGAAAAAAAAAAAGAATATATCGGAAACATTTACATTAATAAAGAGAATGAGGGCTTTGGTATTTTTTACATTAAAAAAAAAAATTGTAGTCATCTATATAAGTAGAGAAAAACTCATATGGAAGTTATAATTAGGATAGTGGAATGGAAGTTACAAAAAATAGGATATATTGAAGGTATGCAAGACGACTTCATGGAAACGTAGATAATTATCACATAAAAAAAACTGTATTACTTTTCAAACGATCCATGGATGATATACTCACTTAATTATTTACTTTTTTAAAATAGTGGTAAAGTGAGTGTCGGCTAGTTAAACTTAAATACAAAGGATAATATCAAAGTTTTCATATGTAAATACGTTATATATATATATATTTAGCGGAGTGAAAATTATACGTAGAGCGATGCTTACACAGTTAAGCTCTGAGGAAAAGATTTTTCATCTGAACGGGATATTTATTTACTGCTTAAATATTTTAAATATATATTGTGAATATACACGGGAAGTCAGTTGATATTAATAATGGTACAGCAGCTAACTATTCGACTTAATTAATTTTGTTCTGATGCTATTAGTTCTTATATTAGAAAAGGGTACTTCAAAATCCGAGTTAAAGTCCATAAAATAAGAGGGAAAGCGACTTTTTACCACATAAAATGAATGAAGAAACAATTCTTTTGATAAATGCTAAGCAAGAGTTTGGAAAACAAACAATAAACATTAAAGCAAAGAGGTTTCGCAAGAGACTTGATAGAGATGTATAGTAGAGTTAAAAGATTGAGCTTCTAAATGTTTTCCGGACAAAATATGCTTAAGATTATTGACTATATTGGTGTTGGCACGTTCAATCATACAAGTTTAAAATTAAATAAATGCACGCGAGCGTACAACTTTATCGGTTATGCGAGGAAACCTATTGAACATGTGTCCACCATCAATATTACTAAAATGCAAGCGATACAATAAAATTAGCACTTTGCAATAACGACAACCATTAAGTGGACATTGGAGGGGTTCTTCGATTGCCCCGTCAATGCTCTAATCAATTTCCACTGTTAAGGATTTCATACTTTAGGGGAAAGTCCGTTTGAGGATAGTTCCTCATATAACATATATATTATGTTTAATTACACTTGTGCTCGGGAGCACATTATTGGAGAAAAAGACCTCTTAAATTTCTAAAACATAATATCATCTCGTAAATTTTTAAAACATGTATACACATACCTCCTAAACCTTAGATAAAATTCCAAAATCATCATTTAAAGAATTACAGTAGAAATGATTTTGGTTAAATGGTTTAAGAAATATGTACATATTTTTAAAAGTTATGAAATGAAAGAAAGTAATAAATATTTTAGAAATAAATTTGTGACTTGCTTATATTTTTCTATGACTAGTAATGGATGCCACGTAAAAATAATGAAAACACCATATAAATTATTACCTGATCTAACAAGAAACAAGCCCAAGCGAGATTCTTCTTTTCGGAGGCAACCTTCATGTTTCCTATCGAACAAGCCGAAAATGAGTGTCTGCTTATCTGAAGAAGATTATATGCAGCCGCCACAGCATCCAAATATACCAAAACTCTACAAAAAAATTATGTAATTTCAGTATCAGAATCATTTCTGTCAGAAGGAATTTTTTTTTTTATTTCTTTATTTATTGACAAAAACCGTAAGGTACTCCTTGAAAGAATTAATCTCGGAAGAAGTACAAAGGGAAAGAGAATACACGTACACCAGTGCATCGAGCTTTCTGAACTCAGCTGTTTGCTTGTATGTATACACAATAGCTTTGGTCTGAGTATCCGTGCCAACCAAACATGCCGTTAGTACCAACAACAATATTGCACAAACCCTAAGACGAAGTTCAATTTTCGCTTCACGAGAATTCTCCATTTTTCTTTTCTCTTGTTTGGGGAGCCAGCTTGAGTTCAAGCTTGGTCGAATCTTTTTCCTCCTCTATATGCCTCGGATGCTGCCTTTATTTAAGGGGCCAAACTTGAGTAATGGAGGATTGGATGAGACAAAACCATTGGTGTGGAAATGTCCACGTAAACTTAGGTGTCATTAAATAAATTTATAAGGTAGCTAAGTATCCGACTCCTACATGCATTCAAATCCTTTCTAATTCTAATTTCATTGATTTTCTCAATTTTAAAATTTTAAAATTAATAGTTGAGATTTTCTACACTTTTAACTTATCATATGACATTATTTTAATACCATCAATTTCCTTTCAACTTCAACCAACAATTATATGTAACAGTATTTGAAAGAAGGTAATTAAAAAAATTGATAGAAATAGAGATGAAGTATATTTTTCATTGTATAGGACCACATTATTAATTATTCCGTTTGTCCCATATGAAGATTACGACACATCAATTATTGGAGTATACCTAATAAGCTACGTCAATAATCTCTCTTGGTAGACGATGCATTAAAAATGTTCTATCAAAATAGACATAAGTAAAAAATGGAGTATTCACGTTATATACTAGAAAAAATTACAAAAATCTTACATGTGTTTTTGCTTATTTGCAAATAGGTGATTAGAGTTGATTTTTTTTTATAAAAAGGTAACACGGGTTTGATAAATAAGTGTTCATGCTATTTAATATATATATAACAAAATATCATGTGGGTCATAACTCACCATGGTAGATAAGTCTTACAACCCACACACAATAGGGAGCGACTACCCACTACCCTGTTGAGGTTAAGTGACTCCCCTAAGCTTAAAAAAAAAAAAATCATATAGAAACCAATTGAGTCAAAGTTAGGTTGTGTGACTTGCCGATGACCCAATAAGTTTTCACATGAGTTTTCTTCTTCTTTTTTTTAATTTTAAGAGTTATAAGCGACCATCTACCACTTTAGGGGGTTCGCTTGACTCCAATAGGGTGGTCAGCAAGTGGACACCACTGTGTGTAGGTCACGACCCACATAATATTTTTGCTATTTTCCTATCACCCCTTGACTTTTAGGTGGTTAGAAAGTGGCCTTCAAATTTTTTTCTTGTTTTTTTCTTTTTCTTTTTAATTTTCTAGGTTTAAATTTATTTAATATTATTTTTTATTATATTAATTAATTTACACCAATGATATGCTGACATGTATCCCTGCGAATATATTTAATAATATTAATATTCGTTTATTAAATTCGAGTCACCTTTTATAAAAAAAAAAAAAAAAATTAACTCAAGTATCCTATTTATGAATAGGTGAAAAACATAATGTTTTTGATACTTTTCCC
>JBBMOL010002623.1:0-22608 GCA_037954665.1 Laguncularia racemosa
AACTAGGAACCTCAAGAACCCCTAAAGGTGGGCATATTTGCTTTTGTACAGTTTGGTCCTTTGAAGGTTGGTTTATGTGGTTATGATTACCAAGAATCTCTGATGGTCTACGGATCTGTTGCTAAACCTTTTGGACCTTTAAAGGTGATTGGATTCAAAATGATGCATTTACCCTCTTGCTGGAATATATAGGTATTCCTGAGGCCATCGTATAAGACCCTTCTATCATATAACCATGGCCTACCAAGCAATATATGAGATGTACACATAGGAAGAATATCACATTGAAGCTCATCATAGTACTTATCCCTTATATTGAAGGGTACCCTTACCCTTTAGGTCACATAAAGACTCTCCTGATCATTTAATGATGTGCCTAAAAGGGAGTTTAAGCACATACAAATGAACCAATTAACAATCACTAAAGGACGAGATCAAATCGGTTCAATTTTGAGCAAAATGTTGCATGAACACTAATTGCAATAGGTGATCCAAATTCTATATTTCATGAAATGAATTACACAATGTTGTATTCCTTAATGAAGATCACTAATATTCTTGAAAACCACGTGAAATAACACACAAAGTTAATAAGAACAATGACCGTGATCCACCTTCCACAATACTTGATTTCATGGTTCAAAAATGTTCAAAATGGAAGAATAGAAATCAAGTCTAAGGGCCACTCAATTAAACACTAATAATTCAAATATAAAGGAATCAAATATGACCAAGAAAACTGATGTGCCTAAACACACTTAAAAGCACATCCAAAGGACTTAAGAAAAACTATCTCAAGTCAAGGCAAAATCGGATCCAAAAATGGCACTTTTCAAATGAACCCTAATGATGAAAGGATGAAATTGAAACAACCAATGATATAATCAGAATACTTCAATGAAAATACCTTCTAACAACACTCTAATTTCATGTAATCCACGCAAATGAAGCCTCAATTTGACAAAGAAAAACCGTAACAAAACAATCCCTTTCCAATGGTGAAAATCACGTTATCAAGGAAATCCTTAAAGATGAATTGGATCAATATGATAATTCCTTCAAATAATCACAAGAATTCGTGAATAACAACAAGGATATCTGACCAAGAAATATCTCAATTCAACCCTAGATATGACACACTAGAGAAGAAAAGAAATCACAACAAAATGAAATTGATATAACTCACAATTTCAAGATGTTGCACTCGCCACAATTTCAACTTCTTGGGATTGAAATTGGTAAGAGAATTTGGAATTAGGAAAACCCTAAGCCCTCTCACGAAATGTGAAGTGTTTGTTCTGCAAAATAAGCCTCCCTAAACCCTCTCTTAAGCAAGTATTTATACTTGCTACTTCTAGGGTTAAAAAGTGCTCAAAATTACAAGTTTGCCACTTTTAAGGTGGCTAGCCCTAAATAAAAATTACATGGAAATAAAAGTGTCCCAAAACCAAAATACAACCAAAATAGTTCATAAAAGAATAAATATATAAAATAAATGGTCTTCAAGATGCCGGTCTTCTATAGGATCTATCGGCCCAACTCATCGCCGGTTCAGGTCGGTCCATGGATAACCCACAAGCTGAGTCTGAGGGAGTTTGTCCATTGCCCTATAGAATATGATAAGTGTGCCTGTTGGAATACACAATACAACAATAATAGAAAAGAGGTTAATATAAATAATTCTAGGGTCAATCTGCTCAAAATGGGCCCTCAACGCCAAGATTTGAAATCCTTCAGTTCTTACCCTAATGATAGGTCTTGTCGGATTTTTATTCCTATAAAAAACTTCCATCCAGCCCTAGATATGACTCATTAGAGAAGAAAAGAAACACAATAAATAGAAATTGATATAACTCACAATTTCTCCTTATTACACTCGCTACAATTCCAATTCTTGAGATTGAAATTGATAAGAGGGATTGAACCAAAGATGAACCCTAATTCTCTCATGAAAATATCAAGTGTATATTCTAAAGAATCTCCTCAAAACCCTACTTAAGCAAGTATTTATACTTGCTCCCTTTAGGGTTAAAAAGTTTACAAAATTACAACTATACCACTTTTAGGGTGCCTGGTCCTAAAAGACAATTATGAACAAATGAAAGTGTCCCAAAAGAAAGATTACAACATAAATAGTTAAAAGAACAATTACAAATACAAAACTAATATAAATCCTCAAAGAGCTAACATATCGAAGCGATGTCAATCTTAGTGGGCCATTGGATGATAATCTGATGATGTCCCGTGGCGATAAACTAATGTAAGTCATTTAGCATCCCATGGAGAAATATTATTGTACCTGTAAAATTATTACTCAAAAATTTATTAGATAAAAGAAATAAGGTGCAATATGAATAATGTGGATCATCATCCAAATCGAGTTCTAAGAACATCTAGAGTGCCAGAAAAATTTCCATCATCTCCTCGGGCTTTTGAAAGATTTGCCCTCAAATCTATAAGGTCATTTCTAGAACTAAACCCGAATATCTCTATTGGCCTATTCTCCCGGTTACCAGATGTAGTGGAAGTAGTTCTGATCTACTCCTGAAACTGGTGCACCTTAGATGGAGTCATAGGTGATAGTACTATGCGAGACCTTCTCATACTAAACATATAGGTGTTTCTGAAACCATCATATAACACCTTCTGATCAAACATCC
The DNA here is from genome assembly GCA_037954665.1 of Laguncularia racemosa. NCBI lineage: Eukaryota > Viridiplantae > Streptophyta > Magnoliopsida > Myrtales > Combretaceae > Laguncularia > Laguncularia racemosa. The sequence continues at coordinate 2,661 of JBBMOL010002623.1, forward strand.
AGGGCTTACTTAATAGCAAATGGAACACACACATAGGGATCACGTCACATAGGAACTCATCGTGATACTTCTGCCCAACACTTACAGGTACCTTCGCCCTTAACGTAACTTGCATACTGCCCCGATTGTCCAACTAATGCAAGTTATAAGGGCTAGGATGTGGACTAGTAGATAATTGTAATTTGTCTACTAGTGCAGTAGATATAACATTCATGCAACTACCACTATCAATGATGAGCACACAAAGGTTACCTCTGATCCTACAAAAGGTATGGAATATGTTCTCCTCTGTATGTCTCTAGCATCAGGAGATAAGGTTAGAGTCCTACGTAACACATTAATGGTTAGATACTATTCACCTGTATGCTCCTCATGTGTTTCTACAGTCTGATCATCATAATACTCCTACAATGCTACAGACAAACCTGTAGGCTTAACCTGTTCCTCCTCAACCTCAACATCTTCTCCAATGGCCTCCATAATAGTCATCACCCTCTTATTTAGACATTGCACTGCCATATGCCCACATCCCATGCACTTAAAGCATTTGATTTGGCATACTTTTCCACTAGTAGATCCGAGAATAGTCTGCCTCACATTTGGTGCTATTACCATTTTACCCTTCCTAAAGGGTATATTTTCTTTAGCAATGCTAGGGGTAGTTTTGTCCACTGCTCTCACTATCTCACCTACTACCTTTGTCCCTCTTGATCGACCATCAACTGCCATGGGTCTAGTAGTAATACTAGGCTTGCTGCTCGAAACCTTGAACAAGTTGGACCTCCTTTGCCTTTTCACTTTTAGGGCCAACTAAATAGCCTCATCAAGTGTACTACATCGCTACAGCTCAACGACACATGCTATCTCATATTTCAACCCTAAGATGAAGCATGCTAGGGTTTGTTCTGGAAGTTCGATTGACCCACATCTAATCATGAGGGTTTTAAATTCCTATACATAATCATCATCCGTCTTGCCTCCCTGCCTCAATGTCTGTAGTCGCATGAATAGTTCTTGTTTGTAGTGCTCAGGAATAAATCTCTTTCTCAACACCCTTTTCATATCCCTCCATGTCTGAATATCAGCCTCCCCATCCCTACACTTTCTGATAATCAAGTTCTTCAACCATAAGGCAGCATAGCTTGTAAACTCGACAGCAGCCAGTTGGACTTGGGTGTTATCATCGTTCTCATAGCATTCAAAGAGACCCTCAACCTTATCCTCCCAGTCAAGATAATCATTAGTTGATCCCTTGCCATCATAAGAAGGCATCTGCAGCTTCACATAGTCCAGTCCCCGAGGTGGCTTGAAATCCCTATTCAGGTAAGGATTAGCCCCAAAGTTGTTGTCCCTCTCTTCCCTGTAGGGGTGATGATCTCCTTCCATCATTCTACCCAAATTTCCTTCTCCCACTACCCTTTCTCTCTGAAGGTTTTATGGAGCTACTTGAGGTGGTGCTTGAGGGTTCACCACTAGTGGTTGTGGTAATGTCATCCTATCAATCATAGTTGCTAAAGTAACAACTATGGTAGTAAGATCCTGGAGCTGTTCTTCCAAATTCCTTCTACTTACAGTATTATGACCCTGACCTCCACCAACCTAGCTATTAGCCTCATTGCTAATCCCTCCATTTACACTTTCGTTGGACATGATGTGAATTTGAAGAAGTAGTCCTATAATTTACATAACACTCAATCAACAACAGCAATCCACACGTTTTAGCAACTACAATGATATAATAGCTCACATCTCAAAGAGCTTCAAAGGCATAAGGAAATAATTTAGTACTCCAAATAAATTCAATAAATGAAGTATACACACAATTACTTTCAAGTAGATAGAATTAAATTCAACAACAAGTATTTAAGTAACTAGTTCAATTACTTTCACACTTTAATGATTTGTTTGAATTTTAAATTCCACTACTTAACCTTCCTTTTCTTGCCTTAATTTCACACTACAAATAACCACAATGTGCAGCACCTCAACAAATACAAAAATACACAAACCCACCGCTACACTACTCCTCTTTGCTCACAATGCTAAGATGTTTCACGCCACAATTAGCAATATCCTTGACAACACATATAATAACCAACATCAAATGTACACAACCTCTACTAATTAACAAGAATAACTCCAAAATTCACTTCTCAAGCCATGGTACAATTTCACTTCTACAATTACAACCAAAATCGCAACTTCCAAGCAAGATAAGGCAACCCACTTTCAAATTCAAAAGAAGTTCAATAAGTGCACAATTCCACAAATGGTAACAGCCTTTTTCAAATTGAAATGATACACAATTAATTATGACTTAGTGTATGTTTGAAATTTTAAATTGACCTCTTAATGTACACTTTCAATTCTGATTTCAAATCTGAAAATGACAATTGTGATTCCTCTACCTTTTTCGAAAAACATACACTACAAAACTCCACTTCACAATTGAAACACCACTCTTCCTTTTCACTATTTGCTATTCATGCACTACACATACACCCAAATATACAATCTTTCACCACTACAAAACACCAAAGCAAACTGTAACTCATACACAAAACAACAACAATTTAAATTTGAAAATCAAACCACTTCACTAATTGCAACCTTTACACAATTGCTAAGAAGTAATTTTCAAATTCAAATAACCATACATTATCTTCTTCAACTTAATGTTTGTTTTGAAAGTCAAATAATTTTCAAATCTTCCACACAACTCAAATCTGGAAATGCTCAATTTCACCCTCTATTTCCAAAAACAAACAAGTAAATTTCGCACTTCTTCTTTTTACACAATTGAAGATACTTCACATTTTCGAATTTAGGTTCAAAAATGCACTAACTCTCCTCTTCCCTTAATGGTGAGATCAACAACATAGAAGCTTCAACAAGTACTCAAAACGCACTCCAACAAGCAGTAAGTTCAACTCCCTAAGTAAGATAATCACGCCACTTCAAGTAACAACACTAACAATTCAATTTTTACTTTTAATTTCGGAATGAAGTTATAAGAACAGAACCCTAGATTTCCAAAATTCAAAATCAAATAACCCCTTCTCATAACCACATGCTCTGATACCAAATTATGATGTGCCTAAAAGGGAGTTTAAGCACTTACAAATGAACCAATTAATAATTCCTAAAGGACAAGATCAAATTAGTTCAATTTGGAGCAAAATGTTGCGTGAACCCTAATTGCAATAGATGATCCGAATGCTATATTTCATGAAATGAATTACACAATGTTGTATCCCTCAATGAAGATCACTAATATTCTTGAAAACCACATGAAATAACACACAAAATCAATAAAAACAGTGACCGTGATCCACTGTCCACAATACTTGATTTCACGGTTCAATAATGTTCAAAATGGAAGAATAGAAAACAAGTATAAGGGCTACTCAATTAAATACTAATAATTCGAATATAAAGGAATCAAATCTAACTAAGGAAACTTCAATCCAACCTTAGATATGACATATTAGAGAAGAAAAGAAACACAACAAATAGAAATTGATATAACTCACAATTTCTCCTTGTTGCACTCGCCACAATTCCAATTCTTGGGATTGAAATTGATAAGAGGGATTGAACTAAGGATGAACCCTAATTCTCTCACGAAAATATCAAGTGTATATTCTGAAAAATCTCCTCAAAACCATACTTAAGTAAGTATTTATACTTGCTCCCTTTAGGGTTAAAAAGTTCACAAAATTACAACTATGCCACTTTTAGGGTGGCTGGTCCTAAAAGACAATTACAAAAAAAATAAAAGTATCCCAAAAGAAAGATCACAACATAAATAGTCCAAAGAACAATTACAAATACAAAAATAATAGAAATCCTGAAAGTGCCAATGTATCGAAGCGATGTCAATCTTAGCGGGCCATTGGATGATAATCTGATGATGTCCCATGGTGATCAACTAATGTAAGTCATTTGGGATCCCATGGAGAAATATTATTGTACCTATAAGATTATTACTCAAACTTTTATTAGATAGAAGAAATAAGGTGAAATATGAGTGATTTGGATCATCATCCAAATCGAGTTCTGAGAACATCTAGAGTGCTAGAAAAATTCCCATCATTTAACCAATGTAATGTGTAGGGTTTAGGATGAAGGTAGTTACAAGTTTCAATTTCGGTATTAATGATGCAGCTACAACATTAGTACAACTACCACCATCAACAATAATGACACACAAGTTTCCTTGTACCCTATAAGAAGTATAGAACAAATTTTCCCTTTGCTCATCATCCTTAGTAGTAAAAGTAGTCAATGTCCGGCACAATACATTAGTAGAAAGAAACATTTCACTTAACATGATTGTGAATTGATGAAGTACAGTCCCACAATTTTACAACACACTCCTTCCACAACACTAATTCACAAGAACACATTTAATAACCATACTAATACAATGATAATATTATTGAGTTTAATTCTAACAACACAATAATATAACCCTACACTCTATGGTTCAAGCAAGCAACCAAGTCAATAAATGAGTCTTGCCATTTCAAGTAAAGTCAAGCAAATGAAGTACGCACAATCACTTCCAAGTAGTTAAGAATTAAATTCAACCACAAGTATTTAAGTAATGAGTTCAATTACTTGCATACTTTAAATGTTTGTTTAAATTCAAATTCTACTACTCAAACTTTCCTTTTCTTGCTATGGTTTCACACTACTTTAATTCACAATGTGCAGCACCTCAACATACACATAAATGGACAATTCCACACCGCCACTCCTTCCCTTGCTCATGGTGCAAAAACTCTCCACCACCACTCACGCCACTCACAACACACATAATACAACGCCACACACACTCACACCCTTCACTAAATACACAAAACACAACACCACACACACACACCTTCTACTCATGGTGCACTTCTCCACTTCTATACAATTTTCCAAACTGCAACTTACAACAAAAGGCAGCTTAATTCAAAATTCAAATGAGTTCACTAATTGCAATCTTTCCACAAATGGTAAGGAGCCACTTTCAAATTTCAAATGAACACACAATTACTTCTGTCACTTAATGTGTGTTTTCAAATTTCAAATAGCTTCCTTAAACCCATACACTCAATTTTGAAAATTGCATAATAAGCCCCTTTATGTCTGAAAACAATACAAGCAAAATACACCTCCACTTCTTCACAAATGAAGTACCTTCAAGTTCTGAAATTTGAATCCCAAGATATGTTACTACTTATCTTCCTTTTCATGAAAATTAACAACCAAATGGTGCTTCAACAAGACATCAAAATTCACTTCAACAAGCAGCAAGTTCAACTCCTCAATCAAGACAATTATGCAATGATAAGTACAAATTAACACTTATATTTTTTATGAATTCTAGTGGTGTATGTAATAAATTGATGTTATTTTGAAGAGTTTTGATAATAAATTGATGTTATTTTCAGTTTCAGGACTGAGGACCACTATTTTGAGTGGAGATATCGACTTGGATTGAGATTGGAGAAGAATACACGAAGAAAAATGCTTTTTAGAAGAAATAGGGGAAGTACACGAGCATGTATTTCCAGAGCACACCCGTGTGTTGGGCTTGAAAAACCAACAGAAGCTTACATGGTTTGAGTACACGGTTGAAGGCACGACCTGGTGTTGGCTTATTCACAAAAGTACAAGGTCGTGTGTTATTGGCCACGGGTTTTTTTTACTCCTGACACTATTTCAAGGAACGACCATGTATAACCATGGGTCGAGACTGTGTATATGGAAAAGTTTAGCCGTTTCAGGAGATTTTTCGGTTTCCATATATATATCTCTTCGTTCTCCAAATGATGTGGGGTCCTAACCGGAAGAAGATAGAAAAAAACGATGAAAAGAAGAAGAGGAGGAGACCAGGAAAGATTATCTAAGGGAAAAGCAACATCAACGGATTCATCTTTCTCTTCCGAAGGGTTTATGCACACGGGTTTTTCATCTTCATTGATTTGTAACTTGAAAACCATGAGTGGCTAATTTATTTCATACTCGAACCTTACAAACCCTAATTGTCATGTAACATTGGATTGATTGCATAGTTAATGAATAGTAGAATTCTCTAAATTTATTCATGTTGTTCATTTAGTGTTGCTAATTTGATGTATGGCCAGCATTGAGTTTGCATTGAATTCTTAGAAGTTGATTGGAAAATCTCTTGTTTGAATAGATCGTGCATGAATAAAGGAATTTGTATGTAATCTAGGGATAGAGAACATGAATTTTCCATATTAGGTTAAATTAGATAATTCGACCTGATGGAGGGTTCAAGAGTGTTAATGCAATTCTAATCGATTTTGATAAAAGAGGGATCTTTATTAATGCGATTAGGGTTAGGAGTTAATAAATCCGGAAGGAATATTGGCTTAGTGTTAGATACTCCACGGTTCAAAGATAACCATTGCTCGTTAACTAATTTATTGAAAGGGTGAAGTTACATGACAATTAGAGGAATAGTAAGGTGATACGAACTCGTTCTGCTCTGATGCCAAATGACACGGAATTGATATGCTCTGATACCAAATGATAAGGATTTGGGATCGAATTCCTTTTACACAAATCAAATTGTCAATAACAATCAAATGTTACAAATTTTTAGGGTTTTCTGGATTTTGGAACTAACAAATAAAATCAAGGATATGGATAAAATTACCAATCTATAGATGCCAAGATCGATAAAATTAAACTAATTTGCAATCAAATCATAGAACGATAGAGACTACGTTTAATAAATCAATCAGTAAGGTTAAAGAATTCCAAGAATTCAATAACAATGCTCGCCACAAATTCTATAGGAACCAAGAATTTGATAAGAACAACACAAATAAAGTGAAAATCAATTCTCAATATTCAAAGATCTCCAAAGAGGATTCACTCACACACTCAAGTGTTTTTGTTTACAACAAAGATAATATCTCTCTCGAAAAACCCTAAGGACTCCTATTTATATCATCCTAAAAAAATTGTGTGAAGCCATTCAAGGCCAGCCAAAGGCCGGCGGCCTTCATTTAGGCCGGCTCCAAGGCCGGTGGCCTTGAAGCTAACTCGACCAACCTTTATTCAAGGCCATCATAAGGTTGGCCGAACTTCGCCTTGGGTCCTCCCAACACTTATGTCCTCTTTTTTTAGACCCCGTACTGCCACCTAGAGCTCGGATTGACTTTATCTTCTTTGGTGCTCGTATCTTAGCTCTTGGAATCGTATCATAAGGGTAGGGTATGCTCTTAATTATCGGATTTAGTAATGAAGTTATTGTGTTAGTTTTAATTGCTATAGGTTTTGTCAAGTGTTTCTAATTTAAATTGAATCTTTCGAAATTGTGTAGTTGGATAGTTGGTTTAGAGTTATTATTAGTACTTACTGATCCTTGGAGGAATGATATCTGAACTAGACTCTATACTATGTGCTTGCCTAATTAATCGTAAAAGAGAGTCAAGGAAAAAGGATTTTTAATTTGTGTGATTACGATCATCAACACGCAACTTCAATCAACAACAACATCAAATAACTCAATTTTCACTTTTCAATTTCGGATCAAGATGCTAAATCAAGAACTCTAAAATTTTCAAAATCAAAATCAAACAATCCCTTCTCATAACCATAAGCTCTAATACCAAATTATGATATGCCTTAAATTGGTTAAAGCATATGCAATCAAATAATTGAAATAACTTCAAAGCAAATTTGGTCACAATCTTACTTTTAGCGTGAACCCTAAAAACCTTTGTAATCCAATTCGTAAATTAAACAACCTTAACACTAAAATGATGATGTGCTCAATGGGATTAAGCACACAACACAAGATTAAATGAAATTCTAATTACCAAGACTACTAAATGGCGTGAATCCCTTGATAGGAATAAAAATCCGACAAGACCTATCATTAAGGCAAGAACTAAAGGATTTCAAATCTTGGCGATGAGGGCCCATTTTGAGCAGATCGATCCCAGAATTATTTATATATTAACCTCTTTTCTATTATTCTTGTATTGTGTTTTCCAACAGGCACACTTATCATATTTTATAGGGCAATGGACAAACTCCCTCAAACTCAGCTTGTGGGTTATCCATGGACCGACCTAAACCAGCGATGAGCTGGGCTGATGGATCCTATAGAAGACTGACATCTTGAAGACCATTTCTTTCATATATGTCTTCTTTTATGAACTATTTTGGTTGTATTTTGGTTTTGGGACACTTTTATTCCCTTGTAATTTTCATTTAGGGCTAGCCACCTTAAAAGTGGCAAACTTGTAATTTTGACTACTTTTTAACCGTAGGAGTAGCAAGTATAAATACTTGCTTAAGAGAGGGTTTGGGGAGGCTAATTTTTTACAGATTTGAGAGGACATTTCACGTGTAAATTAGGGTTCTTTCCTTAGTTCCAAAATCTCATCAATTTCAACCTAAGAATTGGAATTGTGGCGAGTGCAACGAAGGCGAATTGTGAGTCATATCAATTCAATTTTGTTGTATGTTCATTTCTTCTCTAGTGAGTCATATCTAGGGTAGATTTGGATCTTTCTTGGATCTAATTGTGATTCTATTTTTGTAAACATCAATCTTGTAAGATTGATTGTTTCATTGAGCACTTGGATTTCATACTTCCTTGTTATTGTTGGCGAGAACTAGTGATTGAAAGGGAAAGTGGATTTCATTAGTTTATTGCTTTCTTTTGATCCGATTTTACGTGAACTTCATCTTCTCTTGTGGTTATTTGGCTAATGCTATCATTAGAGATTACAATTGAATCATTTGAACAACAATTTCCATCAAATCTTCAAAGGTGTCACGGGAATTGCTTACTAGGTGGATCGGTTTTGTGATTGATTTGAGATTGTTTTCTTGAGTCTTTTTTATTGTGCTTCCAAGTGGGTTTAGGCACATCATCTTTTTGGTATCAAAGCACATGTTGAGAGAAGGGATTGATTGTATTTGATTTAGTGAAATTCATCTTCAATTAGGGTTGATCAATTGAAATTGCAAATTGTGTTGTTTTGTGGTTTTTGAGCTTGCGAAATTACCTTGGTTTGAATTTTGATTTGCTTCTTGTTGGAGTTGGATTGGGAAGGTTGTTGTATCATCTTATGATCAATAATTTTCGTGGAAGGGCAGAAGCATAGAAGTGTTGTTTAATTCAACAACTTTTGAACTTGAAAACTCACAAATCCTTACCGTGACTTGTTGTGGCATGAAGGAGGTTGTGTAGGTTGTTGTTGTGACTTCCATTGTGTAATTCTGAATTGAAGGAGTGCAATTTACAGATTTGCATTGAGTTTGATTAGTAAGGAATCTACTTGAATTCAAACACATTCCATTAAGTTGTGGGAGTTAATGAGTGCTATTTGAATTTGAATTCATTACTTACAAATTGAAGAAGGCTTGCAATTAGTGAAGAGATTGAAATTCAAAATTGAGTTGCTGCCTATTTTGTTGTAAAGTTGCGGTTAAAACTTGTTGAAAGTGGAGTACATCTTGTTAATATTGCCATGGAAGTAGAGTGTATTTGTTGTTGTTGTCGTTTGTTATCATTGCCGTGGAAGTGGAGTAAAATTTGTTGTTGTTGCCATGGGAGTTATTGGTGAAGTGAGTGCACCGTGATTGAGGTATGTGTGGTGGTGTAAATTTGTGGAGTTATGTGGAGTAAGGTGCTGCACATTAAGATAAAGTGTGAGTGTGAACCGTGGCTAATTAAGGGAGTTAAGTAGTGAAGTTTGAAATTCAAATATAAGCATTTTAGTGTGAAATTTATTGAGTATTGTTACTTAAACACTTGCTTAGTTAAATTCAATATCTTAACTACTTAGAAGTATTTATTTGTGCTTCACTTATTCTAATATACTTGAAGTGATAAGAAGTATTTGTTGCATTGGTGACTTGTTACACCGTAGGTGTACAAGTGTGTGTGTTGTTATCCAAACTTGTTATTGTGACGTGCTGAAGTGAAGGGAGTGTGCTGCAAATTATTTGAGATTACATTTGTACTTTAGATAAATCGCATCCACAAACATGTCATATGATAGTGTGAATGGGGACATTGGCAATGAGGCCAATAGCCAAGTGGGTGGCAGACCAGGTCGTTGAAAGACAAGTGGAAGAACTCTGGATGAGCAACTTCAGGACCTTACCACAATTGTTGCTACATTGGTAACAAGAATTGATAGGATGACATTACCACCACCACCTGTGGTAAACCTTCAGGCACCATGTAGAGTAGAAGGAGATTATCATGCTCTTAGGGAAGGTAGAGATGATAATTTTGGGTTAATCCATACCCGGACAGGGAATTTAGACCACCTTGAGGACTAGAGTGTGCGAAGCTACAGATGCCTTCATTTGATGGTAGGGGTTCCGCCGATGACTACCTAGACTGGGAAGACTAAGTTGAGGTTCTTTTCAAGTGTTATGAGATTGATGAAGACTCTAGGGTACGCCTTGCAGCCGTAGAGTTCACAGGGTATGCCGCTTTGTGGTGGAGAAATATGGTGATCAGTAGGCGAATGGATGGAGAGACCGAATGATGTGCCTAAAGGGGGGGGTCAAGCACAATCAACTAAAAAGGGATGAATTGTCAATGATCATCCACGCCACAAACAAAGGAAAAGCCTCAATATTCCAAATGAAATTCCGAAATTGTGATGAATCAAAATATATCAAATGACGATTGCTAGAAGGGAAAACGAAATGGTATTCAAATTCAATTCAAAGGTGCTTTCAAATTTCGAAATTAGAACCCTAATTTCATAAGAACAAAAGTACATAAAATAACTAAATCCTCACCAGATATGACTCACTAGTTTGGAATTAGGATCAACTTGTAATTTGTTGATATGACTCACAACAAATCCAAGTCCACTCGCCACAATTTCACTAATGAAATTGATAAGAGCAAATGCTTGCAAGAGGCACTCTCTCTCACGGCACAAAGGGGTGTTTTTCTCAAATGTTCAAAAGCTCCTCAAAAAACCTAATTTGCAAGTATTTATACTTGCACCCTTTAGGGTTAAAATGACAAGAAAATCACAACTATGCCACTATAAGGTGGCCGGTCCTAAAGGTAAAATACAACCAAATAAAATGTCCCATAAAACTTACAAAATAAATGGTTCAAACATAAATTACAAGTAAAGAAAATAATCTTCGGCAGGCTAGCTTCATGATGGAATCCGTCGGTTCAACTCATCGCCGGTTCAGGTCGGTCCATAAATAACCCACAAGCTGAGTCTTAGTGAGTTTATCCATCGCCTTGTGAAACCAAATAAGCATACCTGTTGGAATATACAATTCATGAATAAGATAAAAGAGGTTAGATAATAATTTATTCCGAGGTTGATCTGCTTGAAATGGGCCCTCATTGCCAAGATTTGAAATCCTTCAATTTTTGTCCTAATGATAGGTCTTGTCGGATTTTGATTCCCATCATCTCCTTGGACCTCAAAAAGATTTGACCTCAAATCTTGTAGTTCAAATGCAGCAGAGACTCTGTTTCCCAAAAGTAATCCATCTGAAGGAGTATCTCTACAGAATCCCAATATCTGAAATACTATAGTAGATGATTGTTTTCTTTCCTCCATCTCTAGGATGTATCTCTCCTGTAACAAAAACAAGGACTCATTATTGACTGATGTTTCCTCTATCTCAACACTTTCCAACGAGTTTGTTTCCTTGGACTCATCCCTGTTATGCTGATCCCTAGAGTCTTCTAACAATTGGTCCAACTGATCATTACCTTCAGAAACCTCTGAAGGTTGGCACAGTGGTGTTTGACATCTTTCATCTGTGGAACCCTTATCTTCAAGTGAAGGCATTTGTAGCTCTGCACACTCTGAGCCTCTAGGTGGTCTAAATTCCATTTCTGGGAATGGTTTAAGTCCAAAATTACCAACTCTATCTTCTCTAAGAGCATGATAATCTCCCTTTGCTCTAGGTGGCTCCTGAAGGTGTACCACTGGTGGTGGTGGCAATGTCATCCTATCAATCCTTGTTGCTAATGTAGTAACAAGTTTTCTAAGGTCCCGAAGTTGTTCATCTAAGGTCCTCCCACCTGCAACATTAGAACCCTGACCTCCACCAATTCGACTATATGCTACATCACTCATTCCTCCATTCACACTATTAATAGACATTTTTGTGGATGCAATCTATTTGATGTACCGATGTAATGTCTAGTAATTATAGCACACTTGCTTCATAAAAACAATTCACGCCAAAACCAACTCACTCCGCCACTTATACACTTTACACACAACACACTAAATTTACGCAACAAGAATATGTTGCAACCCTTCACTTCCAAGGTAGGAACAAACAACAACTAACTAATAGGCTTCTTTAAATTGCAACAACAACAAGAAACGGCAACAACAACTATACACTTCCACATACACGGCAACAATTTTTACATGTGACACCCTTAATGCAACTTTGCCACAAATGGTAAGAATCAATTTCAAATTCAAATGAAATATATTCAATACCACTCTTAACTACTTGAAGTAAATGGATGTGTTTCAATTCAAATTGTTTCCTCTTCTTCCACGCAAATTCAATTTTGGAAAATTATACACTTCCACTTTCAATTTGCACACACAACACCATATACACTCCTACACACTCACGGTGCACTTTGTCTACTTCAACACAATTTTTCAACCGAAATTAACATAAGAAAGGCAGCATTTAAATTTGAAAATCAATTCACTTTACTAATTGCAACTCCTCCACATTTGGTAAGATGCAAATTTTCAAATTCAAACAAGCACAATTAACTCCTTCACTCTTAATGCTTGTTTTGAAATCAAATAACTTCCTTTCTTACACACTAATCAAATCTGGAAAATTGCAAATATCCTCCACAATTCTGAATTCAACAATGCAAAAACAAACACAATTCCCTTCCTACACAATTTGCACTTCCAAAATTGCACTACCTTCCTCTTCCTTCCTCACGTAAACAACACACGGCAAGGATGAAGACAATAACCAAACTTTTCTTTCAAATCAGAAGCTTCATTCATCCTCTTCAACAAAGATCAATCACGTAAATATCAAGGTGACAACAACAAAAAAAATACATTCAATTGTTCCTAATTTTCCACTCTCCTACAATTCGGTTAACAATGGTATGACAAACTTTAATTCTCAAACTTCAATCAACAAAACCCTTCTCATATACCTTCAATTAACTTACGGCAAGATGGAAACAAAGGACAATCCTAATTGCAACAATTCCTCCTCTTAACCATAAGCAACTCACGGCAATAGGAAGATAACAATATAAGGATCAAAAATCTCAAATTCAACAATCCCTCCTCTTAACCTTAAGCTCTGATACCAAATTATGATGTGCCTAAAGGGGGGGTCAAGCACAATCAACTAAAAAGGGATGAATTGTCAATGATCATCCACGCCACAAACAAAGGAAAAGCCTCAATATTCCAAATGAAATTCCGAAATTGTGATGAATCAAAATATATCAAATGACGATTGCTAGAAGGGAAAACGAAATGGTATTCAAATTCAATTCAAAGGTGCTTTCAAATTTCGAAATTAGAACCCTAATTTCATAAGAACAAAAGTACATAAAATAACTAAATCCTCACCAGATATGACTCACTAGTTTGGAATTAGGATCAACTTGTAATTTGTTGATATGACTCACAACAAATCCAAGTCCACTCGCCACAATTTCACTAATGAAATTGATAAGAGCAAATGCTTGCAAGAGGCACTCTCTCTCACGGCACAAAGGGGTGTTTTTCTCAAATGTTCAAAAGCTCCTCAAAAAACCTAATTTGCAAGTATTTATACTTGCACCCTTTAGGGTTAAAATGACAAGAAAATCACAACTATGCCACTATAAGGTGGCCGGTCCTAAAGGTAAAATACAACCAAATAAAATGTCCCATAAAACTTACAAAATAAATGGTTCAAACATAAATTACAAGTAAAGAAAATAATCTTCGGCAGGCTAGCTTCATGATGGAATCCGTCGGTTCAACTCATCGCCGGTTCAGGTCGGTCCATAAATAACCCACAAGCTGAGTCTTAGTGAGTTTATCCATCGCCTTGTGAAACCAAATAAGCATACCTGTTGGAATATACAATTCATGAATAAGATAAAAGAGGTTAGATAATAATTTATTCCGAGGTTGATCTGCTTGAAATGGGCCCTCATTGCCAAGATTTGAAATCCTTCAATTTTTGTCCTAATGATAGGTCTTGTCGGATTTTGATTCCCATCACCGAAATACACACTTGGAGAGACATGAAACGAGTTTTGAGGAATAGGTTTGTACCTGATAGAGCCATTTTATACTCAATCTTTATAGTATAAATTGTGTTAAATTATTATTGATTTTATAGAAATCATAAGGAAATGGTACTTTAATTCTATCATCGTGATAAATCAGGTTAAATGGAGTCAAGGATGCTAATTCAAGTATTTTAGAGAAGTCCTCTACAACTTGGATCAAGACAAGAAATTACACCACCGGAGGAAGCACGGTTTGAGGCACGGCCAAGGTTCAAACCGTGTTACACACTGGAAAAGAAGGCAAAAATGAGGACTTTGAACAGAGAGAGACACGGCTTAAGGCACGGCCGTGGTTGAACCCGTGGGATAAACCGTGCTTGAAGCCGTGGTGGAAGATAGATGTGCCAAGGAGAAGAAAGTGTGGAACATCAACCAGATGAAGACACGGCTTGAAATCTAGCCGTGGTTGTAACCGTGCTACACACTGGACACGGATGAAGACTTGAAGATTATGCACAGACGAAGGCACGACTTGAAATCTGGCCGTGTGTGTAACCGTGGTTCACACTGGGCGCGGTTGAAGACTTGAAGAATATGCACAGAGGATGGCACGGCTTAACCCACGGCCGTGTGGTGGGGCGTGCCAGGCAGACGTATCTTCACTTCTCGAAATCTACTTGAAAAAGGAAAGATATTTTCATATCTTGCTAGCAAAAGATCACATGCTATCCATCTAATAGTATAAATAGAGCCAACCCTAGAGGGTTAGGACAACTTTTGATCTCGGAATCTTGGATCTTGAAGAAGGAAACGTGGAGGCAGAGCAAGCAACCGGGTTCATTATGTTTCTATCTTTTATTTTCATTTTATTGATGAACATGAGTAGCTAAGCTACTTTTCTAGCCAAAGGGTCATAGATGTTTAATTCTCCACGAATTGTGAGGTCTAATTGACTTGTATTTATTCTATTCTTTGCTTTCGGGTATTCATATATCTTCTGATCGTTTTGTCATTATTATCTTTGTTGATTGGTATGAATAGAGCTCTTCTACTCAATTAGCAAGTTAATATATTGTCAACTAGCACGTCAAATCCGTAATTGTTTGATTGTTCTAGTCTTAGTTACGCAATAACATGTTTGGTTATAAAAGAGATGATCGAATTCATGTTGTGGAGGTGTGTGATCATGTTTAAATAGGTTATCTTATAATCTACTGGCATGAATTGGTGGTCTCTCTAGATCTTAATGCTAATGATAGATTAAATCCTAAGCGCTTGTCTAAGGGTTGTTTAATCAATAAGAGAAATAATTCAAAGCGCTTGTCTGAGGTTATCGAGGAAGTAAGGAGAGATAGGTTGTTAGAGCTTGTTAATAACCATAACCAATTTATCTAGAACAAGAATAGAGAACATTTGCATCGATGATCAATTCCTAGAATTAAACCATCTTGATTCCTTTGGCTAGGCTTTTACCAATATCTGATTTTCTTACCTTGTTTTACTTTATTTGATTCACAAACAAACCCCCCCCCCCCCCCCCATTTTCCTTTTTCTTATTGTTCTCTTTGAATAGAAATATCTTTACCAATCCCTGTGGATTCGACCCTACTCACTACTATATGCAAATCATATAATTGTCTAGGAGTAGGTTTTATTTTGTTGGATTCGACACCCATCAGTATCGAAACACTACAGGCATGAGTTATTTATGCGTCTCCAGACACTGAGACAGGGGGGTAAAACAGTGGATGACTATGTACAGGAGTTTGAGACACTAGTGATCAGATGTGGATTAGTTGAATCTCCTGAACAAACCCTAGCACGTTTTGTATCTGGGTTTAAGTATGAGATAGCTTGTGTAGTTGAGCTTTAGAGATATAGTACACTTGATGAGGCTATACAGTTAGCCT
Source organism: Laguncularia racemosa (assembly GCA_037954665.1). Classification (NCBI taxonomy): domain Eukaryota; kingdom Viridiplantae; phylum Streptophyta; class Magnoliopsida; order Myrtales; family Combretaceae; genus Laguncularia; species Laguncularia racemosa. The sequence goes on from JBBMOL010002623.1 coordinate 18,852, forward strand.
TGAAAGTGGAAAGACAGAGACAATCATATTCATTCCAGGTTATTAGGAGCAGACTACTAGGGAACCAAACTGTTTAGGGTCAGTTATGTTCTCCTTCAGAGATACTAGTGGTTCACGAGCAGTTGAGTAAACCATTGGAGTATTTTGAGGAACAGAGTTAGATGAGTCTATCATTAGAGGGCAAGAATGTTCAGAAACAGTTGTGTTCACCTTCAGAGGTCTTAGAGGGCAATGAGCAGTTGGGCCAACCATTAGAAGACCATGAGGATCAGTGACATATAGATGAGTTAGAAAAGGAGGAAACAATATCAGTGAAATGGGTTGAGATAGGGGACACCTCAGTGGATAATAGGTCATTATTTGTGTTGTAGAATAGATACATCCTGGAAATGGAGGAGAGAAAACAATCACCACCTATAGTATTTCAGATATTGGGATTCTGCAGAGATACTTCTTCAGACGGATTGCTAGGAGAAAACAAAGTCTCCATTGCATTTGATCTGCCAGATTTGGGGACAAATCTTTTTGAGGCTCGAGGAGATGATAGGAATAAAAATCCGACAAAACCTATCATTAAGGCAAGAACTAAATGATTTCAAATCTAGGCGATGAGGGCCCATTTTGAGCAGATCGACCCCAGAATTATTTATATATTAACCTCTTTTCTATTATTCTTGTATTGTGTTTTCCAACAGGCACACTTATCATATTTTATAGGGCAATGGACAAACTCCCTCAAACTCAGCTTGTAGGTTATCCATGGACCGACCTAAACCGGCGATGAGTTGGGCCGATGGATCCTATAGAAGACCGAAATCTTGAAGACCATTTCTTTTATATATGTCTTCTTTTATGAACTATTTTGGTTGTTTTTGGTTTTGGGACACTTTTATTTCCTTGTAATTTTCATTTAGGGCTAGCCACCTTAAAAGTGGCAAACTTGTAATTTTGATTACTTTTTAATCCTAGGAGTAGAAAGTATAAATACTTGCTTAAGAGAGAGTTTGGGGAGGCTAATTTTTTACAGATTTGAGAGGACAATTCACGTGTGAATTAGGGTTCTTTCCTTAGTTCCAAACTCTTATCAATTTCAACCCAATAATTGGAATTGTGGCAAGTGCAACGAAGGCGAATTGTGAGTCATATCAATTCAATTTTGTTGTATGTTCATTTCTTCTCTAGTGAGTCATATCTAGGGTAGATTTGGATCTTTCTTGGATCTAATTGTGATTCTATTTTTGTAAACATCAATCTTGTAAGATTGATTGTTTCATTGAGCACTTGGATTTCATACTTCCTTGTTATTGTTAGCGTGAACTAGTGATTGAAAGGGGAAAGTGGATTTCATTGGTTTATTGCTTCCTTTTGATCTGATTTTACATGAACTTCATCTTCTCTTGTGGTTATTTGGTTAATGCTATCATTAGAGATTACAATTGAATCATTTGAACAACAATTTCCATCAAATCTTCAAAGGTGTCATGAGAATTGCTTACTAGGTGGACCGGTTTTGTGATTGATTTGAGATTGTTTTCTTGAGTCTTTTTGTTGTGCTTCCAAGTGGGTTTAGGCACATCATCCTTTATGTGAATGGACTCCACACAAACTAGCAATTGACAATTTACACTCAACAAGACAATCTAGGAACCAATTCCACTAAATTGAACACAATATAATGATAAAAGGGATCCTACAATTGACGTGAAATAAGAACCAAGAACCAATCGTAATCAGTACTAGATATTACACACTAGTTCTGAAAAGGAAAATCAACCAAAGGAATGATATTACTCACAATTCCTTTAGTTGCAAACTCGCCATAATTTCTTGATGAAATTGATAGGAGTCTAATGACAATTAGGAAGAACCCTAATTCTCACGAAAATTTGCAGCCAAATGTGTATTCTCTCCTCAAAAACCCTACTTAAGCAAGTATTTATACTTGCTCCCTTTAGGGTTAAAATGACTAGAAAATTACAACTATGCTACTATAGGGTGGCCAGTCCTAAAACACAAATTACAACTAAATAAAACACAAATGGCAAGTATTTATACTTGCTCCCTTCAATGGAATTTGTCGATTTAACTCATCTTCAGTTTAGGTCGGTCCATGGGTAACCTACAAGTTAAGTCTCAGTGTGTTTATCCATTGCCTGTAAAGCTCGATAAGTGTGCCTACTATAATACACAATACATAAGTAATAGAAAAGAAGTTAGTATATAAATAATTCTGGGGTCAATTTGTTCAAAAAACCTTCATCGCCAAGATTTGAAATCCTTCGGTTTTTGCCCTAATGATAGGTCTTGTAGGATTTTGATTCCTATCACCAAGCTCTGAATGGTCCCGAAGTGATTTTCTTACATTCTATAATCACATCCTTTGTTTAAAGATACCCATGCCTTTTAACAATGCAGTGATAGATGAAGATCTCATTAGGAGGATTGGTTTAAGGATGATCAAGGGCAAGATAAGGAGTTAGGAACAAAGAGTATGAGAATATTCGAAGTGCAGATCATGAGGACGGAAGTCGGGAGCGGAATCAAAGGCTAACAGCTTCAAGAGTATTGAAGACCATCGGCCTAAGTGGCTGGCTTAGAAAGAAAGCCACTGGCCTAAAGTGGCCAGTGTAGAAATGGAGGAAGGTCGATAAAGTAAGCCACCAACCTATGTCGCCGACTTACTCTATAAAGGCTGATTCAACTTGTAATTTAAGCCCCGACTTTGAGTGTCGACTTAGATAGAAATTATAAGCCGGCTTTTGTCTAATTTAGGCCACTGGTGTATATTGATTTCGTTAGTCGCAAGTAGGGTTTTGGTAACGTTTTATGTACTTTTGTTGTGAGACTATAAATAGTCATCACATTCATTTGTAGAATTGATTCTTTGAACAATATTTTACTCATCAATTGAGAGAGATTTCTCTTTAGTTCTTTGAAGAACTATCAAACTTATTGGATTCTTGAATCCGCAGTGTTCATCCCTTAACTTATCAATCAATCCTTCCATAATCGATTGTGGCGTTATCGCATATACCAAGGTTCTTGTCTTGTTTGTAGAAAAAGGGTCGCGGTGCCCATCATTCTTGAGAGATCCTAAGTTGTGAGGTTAGCGAATCGATGGTCGGGTTTCGTCATGGGTTGGTGGGTTTCACATCATTTAGTATCTAATGTGCTCAAAAATCCAAAGCACATATACACAATTGCAATTGTAAAAGCAATTAAACAAATCCACAAATATGGGTGTGACTAAGCTTGAATAACCAAGTATGATATGCTCTGATACCAAAAAGATGATGTGCCTAAAAACCATGATTAAGCACTTGCAAAACCAATTTGATAAACAATCAAACAATGTCAATCAAACTAGCTTCCAAATGGCATAAATTCTCAATGTTTATAACCAATTCCTCAAACGAGGATGTGAACAATCTTAAGTATCCAAATTAGATTACTCTGATACAAAAAGATTGATGTGCCTAAAAGTGAATTAAACACATGAAAATTAAACCAAATAACAATCCCTAAATGACTAGGACAATTCAATTTAAGATGAAACAATTGTAGCGTGACCCTAATTGCAATATATGGTCCAATTGATGTATTGCATGAAATGGATCAACACATTAGTATATTCCTCAATGATAATCACAAATTATACTTCAAAACCCACGTGATTACTACTCAAAATCCATAAGAAAATAAATTTGTGATCCCCCTTCCACAATAAATGCTTTCTTGGTTCAACAATGTGTTAAAA
>JBBMOL010002624.1:0-22597 GCA_037954665.1 Laguncularia racemosa
GCTATAATTATCCTTTTAACATTCTAGGGTTTCATCCAATTTCCCAAGGAAAAGATTTAGCAATTCATGGAGATAAATACATGATTATGATTTAAGGAGATTCGTGCAAAAGAAATCATATTCAATAGTTGGATCAAATACTTAAATTGCATACAAGAAATAAAGTTCAGAAATCACCGATTCAAAAATACAAATAAGACCTTAATTGCAAGGAACTCCACAAATTCTTCATAAAGGATGATAATCTCCACCAAGATCACAAAGTTTTCTCCAAGATTTGATCTCCACAATTCTCCCTTAAAACTAGGTTAAAACTACTTTAAGAACAAGAAAAATTGACAAAAGTTCCTCCATAAATCGACCTAGGACCTATATATATGCAAGGGGAGGTGAGAAGATGCAATTAAAACAAGACTGGCCCAAGGCCGGCCAAAGGCCGGCAGCCTTCATTTAAGCCGACCATAAAGGCTGGCGGCATTGCATGGAAGGCCGGCCATAAAGACCGGCGGCTTTGCTTTTTTTCCTTTGCCATCCTTCAATCTTTTCATGCTTCAATTTGTATGCAATCTCTCCAAATTGATTAAGCTTTGAACTCAAAGTCCTCCAACATCTGAAATGTAAAAATAAACATGATTAAGTACCATTTTCTTGTGATTTCTCTAAAATCAATATTGAATACTTGCAAATTGCTTAATGAATTATGAGTAAAATATGCCTTTATCACACTACACCAACACCTCCTATACATCCACGATGCAATTAAGCAACCAATGCTACAAATACTTCTCTACACTTCAATTATAGTAAAATAAATGAAGCAACACTTAAACACTTCAAAGTAGTTAAGTTATTGAATTCAACTAAGCAAATGTTTAAGTAAAAAAAATCAATAACTTTCACACTTAAATGCTTGTTTTTTTGAATTTCAAACTTCTCTACTTAATTTCCTTTCTTAGCTACGACACACACACTGATAGGAATCAAAATGCTACAAGACCTATCATCAGGAAAAGAGCCAAATGATTTCAAATCTTGGCGATGAGGGTCCTTTTTGAGCAAATTGACCTCGAAATTATTTGTTTACTAACCTCTTTTCTATTACTCATGTATTGTATATTCCAACATGCACACTTATTAGGCTTTACAGGGTTGTGGACAAACTTACTAAGACTCAGCTTGTGGGTTATCCATGGATCGACCTAAACCAAAGATGAGTTGGATCGATGAGTTGATTTGAAGACCTGACATGTTGAGGACTATTTTTATTTGTTTGTTATTTTCTTGGAACCATTTATGTTGTAAGTTTTGGGGACATTTTTATTTGGTTGTAATTTATATTTTAGGACTTGCTACCCTATAGTGGCATAGTTGTAATTTTTGGAGTGTTTTTACCCCAATAGGAGCAAATAATAGATACTTGCTAACTAAGGTTTTGGAGACACATTATCTTTGACATCAAATTATACACTTTTTGGCCATGAGAGACACCTTCTTACAAGCTTCTACTGTTACCAATTTCAAGTGTGGAATTGTGGTGAGTTGGCTTAGGAATTCCTTGTGAGTTATATCAAGGTCATTTCTAAGTTGCATCTAATTATATTTAGTGAGTAATATTTAGTTTGTGATTGGATTGGTTCTTATTTTTTTTTGTTTCACGCAATTAGGGTTCCATTTGTTAATTTAAAATTGGAATCAATTGTGTTGTTTATTGGGTTGGTCTTTATTTAAGTATTACACGCCATTTAGAGTTTCTTGTTCCTTATTTACACTCTATTTGGGGAATTGTTCATCAATTTGTTACGCTATATTTGTGGAGTTATCTAGTTGATTCAACAATTAGAATGTGTACATTGTGCTTCGGATTTTAAGCACATCATATTTGGTATCAGAGCTTGTGTTTTTGAGAAGGGATCTTTGTGATTGAGAATTCAGAAATTTGGGTTCTTGAGTTTTGCACCTTGATCTGAATTGTTAAAGTGAACTTGAGTTATTTGATTATGTTGTTAAAGTGATATAATTGTTTCTTGTTGTTGTAGATGTGGAGTATTTGTAATATTCCTTGTCTCTTTGAGTTGGCCATGAGTGATTAAGGGGAAGTGATCATTGGATCATTTGAGGGAAGTGATCATTTGAAACAAAGAAGAGTGAATGGAGTGTTGGTGATTTTGGAAATTAAGCATTGTTGTGTGCAAATTCCAGATTTGAAGTTGTGTGAAGAATAGGAAGATATTTAAAATTCAAGCATCCATTAACTTGAAGTAGTTATTGAGTAGCATTAAGGATAGTTGTTTGAATTTGAATTGTCTTACTTTTATGGAAAAGGTTGCATTTAGTGGAGTTATTTGAATTGTTGCTTGCTGCCTTTGTTTGTGAAGTTTTGGTGTAAGGGAGTTCCAACATGAAGTGTTGTGTGTGTTAAGGCAAGGAAGTGATACATTTGAAGTATTATTATTATTGTTTGAAGGAGTGCATCGTGTGAGTGTATAGTGTCCTTGAAGTGGATCATGAGGAGTAAGGATCGTTCATTCTTTGTGATCAAGTGGAGAAGAGTGAATTTTTGTATTGCATTTTCAGAAATTGAGGAGTAGCAATTGTAATTTTCAGATTTGTATTTTCAAAATTGAGGTGTGAGTTAAGGAAGAAATTTGAATTTCAAAACACATTAAGTGATTGAGTAATTGTGTGTTCATTTGAATTTGAAATAGCTCCTTACCATTTGTGGAATATTGCAATTATTAAACTCAATTTGAATTTGAATTTGAGCTTCCTTGTTGTTGTAAGTTGTGGTTTGAAATTTATATAGAAGTGGAGAAGTTTAATTGTGGAAGAGTGTGTATGTGTGCGCTGCAACATGTATAAGGTGTGTGTGTGGTGTTGTGTTTTGTAAATTTAGTAAAGGGTGTGTGTGTATTTGGCGTGGTTTTTGTGTGTGTTGTTTATAGAAGTATTTTTGGTGGCGTGAGTGGTGGTGGAGAGCTCTTGATCGTGAGTAAGGGAAGTATGTGTGGCGGTGTGAAGTTGTGCATTTATGTGTGTGTTGAGGTGTTGCACATTGTGAATTAAAGTAGTGTGAAGCCAAGGCAAGAAAAGGAAAATTGAGTAGTAGAATTTGAATTTAAACAAACAATTAAAGTGTAAAAGTAATTGAACTTATTACTTAAACACTTGTTGGTTGAATTTAATTTGTTAACTAATTGGAAGTATTTATTTTTGCTTCCATTATTTTACTTGACTTTACTTAAAGTGACAATAAGTATTTCTTGTAATTGGTTGTGTGTATACCGTGGGTGTCTAAGGGTGTGTTGTTGAGGTACTTATAGAGAAGTGTGTTGTTAACTTGTTGAAGTTAGTTAATAACTATGTCAAGTGATGTGTATACTTCTACTACTTTGGTATATCAAGTATTGACTTCTTCGACAACCATTGATGATGGACAAAGGAAAAATTTGTTCCATACTTCTTGTAGGGTACAAGGAAACTTGTACGTAATTATTGTTGATGGTGGTAGTTGTACTAATGTTGTAGTTGCATTATTAGTATCAAAGTTGAAACTTGTAACTACCCCACATCCTAAACCCTATACATTACATTGGTTAAATGATCAGGAGAGTCTTTGTGTGACCCAAAAGGTTAGAGTACCCTTTAGTATAGGGGATAAGTACTGTGATGAACTTAAATATGATATTTTTCCTATGCGTACATCCCATATATTACTTGGCAAGCCATGGTTGTATGATAGGATGGTATTACATGATGGGTATAGAAATACTTATATGTTTCAACAGGATGGTAAACATATAGTATTGAACCCTATGTTTTCATCAGAGGTCCAGAAGATGCAAAGACAGATAAGTCAGCCATCAAAGATTCCTGAGGATCATAGCCACATGATCAAACCTTTAGAGGACCAAATTGTGTAGAGGCAGATATGCCAACCTTAAGAGGTTACTAAGATTCCTAGTTACATGAGCCAACATATAGAGGACAACACTTGTCAGACACAGATGTACCAACCTTCAGAGGATCTTAAGGGTCAGAGTCAAATGAGTAGACCATTAGAGGACTAAACTGTTTAGAGGCAGTTGTGTTCACCTTTAGAGGTTCTAGAGGCTCATGAGCAGTTGAGTAAACCATTAGAGGATCTTGAGGGTCAGAGTTAGATGAACTCATTGCTAGAGGACCAGACTATTCAGAGACAGTTGTATCCACCTTCAGAGGTTTTAGAGGGCCATGAAGGTCAGCTACATACAAATGAGTTCGAAAAGGAGGCAATAATATCAGTGGAACGGTTTGAGACAGGGAAGACCTTAATGGATAATGGATCATTATTTGTATTGCAAATGAGATACATCCTAGAAACAGATGAGAGAAAGCAATCACCCCCTATAGTATTTCAGATATTAGGATTCTACAGTAATACTTCTTCAGATGGCTTGCTAGGAGGATACAGAGTTTTTACTGCATTTGATTTGTCAGATTTGAGGACAAATCTTTTTGAGGCTTAAGGAGATGATAGGAATCAAAATCTTATAGGACCTATCATTAGGGTAAGAGCTAAAGGATTTTAAATCTTGGTGATGAGGGTCTTTTTTGAGAAAATCGAACCCAGAATTATTTGTTTACTAACCTCTTTTCTATTACTCATGTATTGTATATTTCAATAGGCATACTTATTAGGCTTTACAGGGTTATGGACAAACTCACTAAGACTTAGCTTGTGGGTTATCCATGGACTAACCTAAACCAAAGATGAGTTGGACCGACTAGTTGATTTGAAGACTTGGCATGTTGAGGACTATTTTTATTTGTTTGTTATTTTCTTGGAACCATTTATGTTGTAAGTTTTTGGGACTTTTTTATTTGGTTATAATTTGTGTTTTAGGACTTGCTACCCTATAGTGGCATAGTTGTAATTTTTGGAGTGTTTTTACCCTAATAGGAGTAAGTATAAATACTTGCTAACTAGGGTTTTAGAGACACGTTATCTTTGACATCAAATTATATACTTTTTGGCCGTGAGAGACACCCTCTTACAAGCTTCTACTCATCAATTTCAAGTGTGGAATTGTGGCAAGTTGGCTTAAGAATTCCTTGTGAGTTATATTAAGGTCATTTCTAAGTTGCGTCCAATTATATCTAGTGAGTAATATCTAGTTTGTGATTGGATAGGTTCTTATTGTTTTTGTTTCATGCAATTAGGGTTCCCTTAGTCAATATATGGTCCATGCCATTTGTTAATTGAAAATTGGAATCAATTGTGTTATTTAATGGATTGGTCTTTATTTAAGTATTACACGCCATTTAGAGTTGTTTGTTTCTTATTTACACTCTATTTGGAGAATTGTTCATCAATTTGTTATGCCATATTTATGGAGTTATCTAGTTGATTCAACAATTGGAATGTGTACAATGTGCTTTGGATTTTAGGCACGTCACACACACACTTTAGTCTCCACATGCAGCACCTTACGCACACATAACTCCATAAATTCACACTGCCACACACAGCACACACTTATACGGTGTAACCACTTCAACCACTACTACACACACACACAACACTTCACGGTGTAAATTACCCTTCACTCAACATACACAACACAACTCCAACAACTCAATACACTCCCCTTACACCACAACTCACATACATACAATCATAGTAACAATTCAAATAACACTCCTTAATGCAACTTTCCTACAAATGGTAAGAATCAAATTTCAAATTCAAATGAAATATATTCAATGCCACTCAATAACCACTTCAAGTTAATGTAATGTGTTTGAATTCAAATGATTTCCTTTTTCCCACACAAGTTCAAATATGAAAATTGTAGCTTGTACTCCTTCAATTTCAAAATGACACAAGGATCACACGGTACACTCTACAAGTTATTCAAACTATGAAATTCCAATCGATGGAATTTCAAATTCAAACAACTTTCCTTCTTCCACACATACAAGGACATTGTCGAGTCTAATTTTGAATTTTCCCATTCCTAATCCGATCTAGACTAGACCCTATGCTCATCTAATATAGATCCTCGACTTAAGTTAGGAACTTCGTCTAATTTTTTGGAGTCGCCACCCAACTGTTGTTGGGAAATATTGAATTAAGACTAAAGGAGCAGATTAGTCTTAATTTGGACCACTAGTCGTCGTTATTTCCTCTTCTCGTTTTTTAGAAGAGGAAAAGGGAAAACCAGAGTTTCTAAGTCCGAAGGCTAACCTATTAAAACCTTACGGTTACCACCTAATCTCCTAAAATTGTTCCTATTTAGAAATGTGTTTTATTGTGTTTCTATTACTTTTTATTATGTTTTTGAATTATTTCAAGAAAATGATTTTTTATTTCATTTTATGAGTTGACCCAAATGGGTGCCTACGTACCTGCTATCCAGGATCAAATAAGCCGTAGTTCGCTTTTCTGAAAATTTTAAGTGTGTTTGTAAATTTTAATTTTGAAATCTCTTTTGATTTATGTTTTTACCATTTTTTGGGATTTTTTCTAAAAAATTTAAGCCTAAGCTTTAATCTGATTTTTAGGGAAAAAACATCAATTTGGATTTATTTGAAGAAAAATGATTTTTCTAAGTGCTAAAACTCATTTTTATAATTTTTGAATATTTATTTATTTATTTTTTATTTTCATGATTTTATGATTTTTGTGATTTTATGATTTTTTTTTATAATTTTTATGATTTTTATGATTCTTCTACTATTTTTTTTTATAATTTTTTGAAGTTTTCATAGTTTTTTATTATTTTTATGATTTTTGTTGATTTTTTATAATTTTTGAATTTTTGTTAAAATTTTTATCCTAAACTATTATTTATCCTATTTTTGAAATCTGAAATTTTATTTTTACTTCTTCTAATATTTTTATTATTTATCTATATTTTTCTTATTATTTATTTTTCTTTTTATTTATTATTATTTATTTATTTATTTATTTTTTTCTACATTATTAAATCCTAAAAATCTAATTTCTAACATTTTCCTATTTATAGAAAATAAAACATAAACAAATAAATAAATAAATAACCAAAAAATTAATAAATAAATAAAAATAATAAATAAAATCGGAATAAAAATAAATAAATAAAATAAATAAATAAATTGGAAAAATCCAGAAAATCCGACTTACCTAGATCCGGGTCAGTGCGCGGGTCGGGTCGAATCGGGTCGGGTCGGATCGGTCGGACACGGCGGCGGAGAGGGCTCGTTCACGGCGTTCCGGCGGTCTTTTGCAACGGGTGAGGTGTCGAATCCTAGCTTCTTGAGGGTGCTAAATCCAATGGTGGCGGTGGTTTGCTCCCAGATCGTCTCCTGGTGGTTCAACTCCGATTGGCGGTCGCGGCTTTGGTTTTCCTCCAGTGCTCTCCGATTTGCTCTCTTTTCTCACTTTCTCTCAATTCTGATTCGTGATTTGGCTTCCTCCCTTTGATTCCTATTTATAGGCACTTGATACTAAGCTGGATAAGCTCGGATTTCCTCCGATCGAAGCTAATCGGATTTTCGGTTAAAAAAACCAACTTCGATTCGGGTAAATCCATTGATTTGTTGCAATTTGATTCCAATTAGATGATGTTTATCTTATTTCTATTGAAGATCTGTTGGATTTGTGCAAAAAATCGAATCGAAACGGCCGAAATTCGAATTTTTCCTTTGTCGGTGATCTTGGACCCAAGGTAGAAGACGATCACGCACCCGACACGTGCATTCCCTCCAGCTAATCAGAGGTTGCCACGTGTCCTAGATAAGTAAGAAAAACAAAACGCGGAAACTGCCTCCCCCGTGATTCAAACCTGCGATCGAGCCCTCCCCCGCGCGCGCCTTAGCCTGTGGTCCGGACCAACTGGGCTAGCCCACTTTCCTGATTTTTCTGATTTCGCAAATTGCATATATGCAATGCGATTTTTTTTTTTTTGAAATTTCAAAAATTTGTAAAAATTATTTATTATTTATTATTGCCATTTCTGAAATCATTTTTCAAAATTGATGTTTTTTTCTATTTATTTTTATTTTTTGAATATTTTTAATTATTTATGCTAAATTAGGGAAAAATTAGAAAAAATTTGGAAAAAATTAAGAATTGATTATTATCAATTATTATTCATTCCTAGGGCAAAAATGGGGTGTTTTACAGACATCACGGCCAAGAAATTGATCACTAATGATCAAATATGAATTTCTACTTCCAAGTTCACAAAAAAGAAGCAATCCACGGCACAGTTCACACACTACTACTTCAACTCCTCAATCAACAACAAATATGAAATGGAGAATAAGAACCCTAATTTCCGAATTCACAATCACACAAATCCCTTCTCAAGAACTGATGCTCTGATACAAAAAAGATGATGTGCCTATAATCTAAAGCACATGAACACAACCAATTGAAGAATTCAATTAAACCAAGTTCTCAAAATGGTGTGATGAACAATTGCCAAGTGAACCCTAATTGTATGAATAACTTACTCCGATATGAAAAGATGATGTGCCTACAATTTGATTGCAAGAACACCAAACCAATTCCACAAGATGGAGTGATATCAACATTTAAATGAAACCTAATTGCGTGAATTCAAATGATTATAATGCCAAATTATAATGAGGATCACATGCAATTGTAATATATGTAAAGGATAACACAAAGATGAATCGAATTCCAATTAAATTGGAATTGAATTAAAATTGAAAATTCGAATCGCTAAAACACGTGAACAAGAACAAGGTATCACAACCAATTACAACTAAATATGACTCACTAGAAATAATTGGAAGTAACTTAAGAAAATTGATATTACTCACAAAATTCTTAAGCCAATCTCGCCACAATTCCACACATGAAATTGATAAGAGATGTGATTTGCATGCAAGTACTCCCTCCCGGCAAAGTGTTTGGTTTTTATCAAAATGTCAAAAAGTACCCTAAAAACCCCAGTTAGTAAGTATTTATACTTGCTCCTATTATGGTAAAACAAACAAAAAAAATTACAAATATGCCACAAGGGGCGTTCTAAAATCTAGTTACAAGTTCCAAAAAAAACAAAATGGCCGGTTCCGACAACAATTACATATTTAAAGGGTCTTCAAGTACGTTCTTCAATTAAAGGGAAACTTTTTTTTTGGACATTCTTCTTTAGTTTATGTCGTCATGAATACTCACAAGTTAGCTTTAGCGAGTTTTTTTCCCGCCCATAAAAATCCACAAGTATACCTGCTGGAATCCACAACAAATGGGGTAATAGAAAAAATTAGTAAAAAATTTTTTTTGGGGTTTTTTTGTTAAAAGAGGACCCTCATCTCCAAATTTTTGTAACCCTTTTGGGCTCTTGCCCTAATGAAGGTCCTAAGATTTTGATTCCATAATAATTCAAATATATTGCATGGGCACTAATCCTAATCTTGACACCAATAATTTTTAAGGGTCATTGTAATTGACACCAACAATTTGTAAAGGGGCTTTTAAAACCCCTACAGCTAAAAAAAAAGGAGGGCTTTTAAAAACCCCATCCCGACACAAAAAACACATCCAAATAGCCTACAAAAAAAATTTGACAAAGATTTATTTAAAAACAAAAAGGGGAAAAAAGGGTATTATGGAAAATGCGAGCTTCAGAGACAACACATTTTTTTTTTGTGGAATTAAAAATAATAAAGACTTTTGTATCTTCATAAAGGGGTAAACTCAAGAGATTAGAGGAATTTGAATTACAGACTGATACAAAAATTGTGGGAAAGGCGGGGCAATAGAATATATAAAAAAAGGGGTTTCTAGAATGGCAAAGTAATAAACAAAAAACCCATGGGCTAAGAAAGAACTAATGGTTGGTACTGATAACAAAAAAAAAAAAAAAGAGACCAAAGGGGAATTTGGGAATCCTAGATAATGGAAAATAATAAGAAAACCATTTCAATGTATTTCTGGGAAATGTATAGTGAGCACTACCCAAAATTGCTACAGCTAAAAAGGGAATGCTCTTCTGGGAAAAACTGGACATAGGGAAAAATAAAATTTTTAAAAGAAGGGAAAGGGATAGTCCCCATTGTAATTGTGGGGGGAATATGGACATGATAGGGCCAATGCTACCAGGGGTAAAGCTATCCAAAATACTTAGGGAATTATGAGATGAATCTTAGTACTCTAGGCATATAAATCAAAGTTAAATTCCATAAGAAAACCATAATTTCTACCAGTTAGTACCAACTCCCTTTTTGTTTCCTTGCATTTCTATTCAATCTAAATTGAGTTATTAAATGATAGCGAAAGAGTTGAGAATGTTGAATCTACATGTACATGGAGGTATTGGTGACTATGGGAGTGACGTGAATAGGCGTGAAAGGAATGCTTATCTACCTACTAGATCTATTGATGAATAGATTTCAAAACTACCTATTGTAGTAATTAATCTTACTTTCCCTGTGTAGAATTTAGTGGAAAAACTAACCTGCTTATGCCTACTTAAGAGATGGACAAGCTCATAATGAAAAAGATAGGGTAAACCCACCTCAAAATGGTAGAGTGTTAAGATGAGACAAGGCATAAGGAGACTAAATGGAGATAGAGGAGGTTGATGAAACTAGGGATAACTTTGATGAGAGTATGGTGTATAGGAAATGTGAGCTCCTAAAGGATTGGATAATGTTAAAAATGAGAATACCCTTTTTTATAGGTAGTGGGGATGCAAATGACTACTTAGATTGGGAAGACAAAGTAGACGAGTTGTTTGAATGCCACAAATATCAAGAATTGTGAAGGTGTGATTGTTCACCTTGGAATTTCCTAGGTATGCTTACCTATGTGGAAGTGTAAAATCCAAAAAAAAAAAAAATTAGTTGCGTATAACATCGAAGTGATTAAAAGATCATACTAAAGCTTAGACATATCCCACATAAAATTATATTAAAAGAAATAATCACACGAAAAGCAAACCATGAAAAATTATTGAATAAACAAAAAAAATAAATTAAAAATCATAGGATTGTCAAATGGAAATTCCGAGTAAATATTTACACTCGAAATAGTTAAATTAGTTTAAGCGTAAAGTTTTGTAATAAAATACTAAAATCTCGAAATCTGTAAATATCGTCATATGTGCAAAGATACACCAGGAAATAATAATAATAATAATAATAATAATAATATAATAATGGATAAGCCGTAGAGGACCTATGGCCACAAAAACCAAGAGAAGAAAAAAAAAAAGAGAGCTAGATAGAGTCGAGCCGAGAAAACGAAAGGAAAAGAAAAAGGGGAAACCGAACAAAAAAAATCGTATCTCACACATACGACCTCCGATCGACGATCTGAGACTACCAGTGTATTCCTTGAGGTGAGTGCAACTCAACTAGACCAATTTTTTGTGAAATAGAGTTAGTTTCTAAAATTATGTATAAATATCAAATAGGGTAAAAATTAGTATTTAGCCTAAAAATTAATTATAATAGCTAGAAAACACTAGATATGACGATCTAGACCATAAATAGTATGTAATGATGTATTTTTCCCTAATTTTTTAGGTGAAAAAGATTTTAACTCGGAAATACTCGAAATTACTTCAATAAATCTAAGGAAAAATGAGACTTAGGTGAGTAGAGACTCAATGACGTGTGTATTGTATGTATATTGTTGATTACATGTGCCTTATTGGGATTTTTAATGCTATTGTATATATATATATGTGTGTGTGTAAAAAAAAATGTCGTGATCACAACCCTCCCCTGGTGCGTGTGTGCATGAAAGATTTCCAATAGCAAGTGTGTGTCGGTTTTCTACTCGTCAGTTGGAAGTTTTTTTTTTTTTCTCCCCTGTGTGTAGGTGTGTATGAAGCCCCTTTCATGCAGTGTATCAATTGGCTATATATATAATATATACAATATGTAAGGAGTGCTGGGCATCCCTTGTGTGTGCGTGGGCACAAGGCTTCCTCTTGCGAGTGGTTTGAGTGTCCTATATACATATATATATATATATTTATCCATGTAGGTGCATGCTGTGTAAATTTGCTGGATTTTTGCCTAAATGTGCGTGTGTGAAGTTTTCTTTTTCTGATGTGCCTTATTAATTGAATTGTAAACACATCCATAAATAACGTGGTCAGCAAAAGGGTGATCACTAACTTCACCAATGATCCTTAATTCACATGATTTCAAAGGCTTGATGCTAAATTGAAATGAGAAATAAAGCAATTGTAAAAGTAGCAATGGATAACAAAAGATAAGAACTAGAATTCCACTCAAATTGAAGTCATTCAAAAATGAAATGGATAAACCCTAATTTACGTAGATAACAACAAGTAACCAACAAATTGTACCTAGATATGGCGCACTAAATACAATTTGAAAACAACAAGAGAAAGATTGATATTACTCACAATCTACTTAAGTTAATCTCACCACAATTTCACTTGTGAAATTGATAAGAGACTTTTGCAAGTAAAGATCTCCCTCATGGCAAAGAAAGTATCTAATTTAAAAAATGTTCAAAAGTTACCTCAAAACCTAGTGCAAGTATTTATACTTGCTCCAATAGGGTAAAAATAACACAAAATTACAAATAAGCCACTTAAGTGGCCGGTTCCAAAGCAACAAATTACAAGTAAAAATGGTCTTCAAGTGGCCAATTCTTCACTTCAATTAAACATATTGTTTGGATCGATTCTCCTTTGATTTATGTAGGTCCATAAATAACCCACAAATCGAGTTTTAGCGAATTTATCCATTGTCCTGTAAAAAACCGACAAGTGTACCTATTGGAATACATAACAAATATGAAATAGAAAAGAAGTTACTAAACAATTATTCTCGGGGTTTGATTGTTCAAAGAGGACCCTCATTGCCAAATTTTGTAATCCTTGGCTCTGCTTTGGTGATAGGTCTTGTAAGAATTTGATTCCTATCATCTCCTTGAGCCTTAGGAAGATTGCCCTCAAATCTAATAAGTCTTCATGAACATCATGGGGTAAATAGAGCGACAAGTTTGTAACATTACATGTATAAGACTCTATATCCTCCTAGCAAGTTATCTATAAAAATATCACTATAGTCACCCAGTACTTGAGATACCACAGAGGGTAGTTGCTCTTGCCCCTCCATCTTAGGATATACCTCATTTGCAATAAATATGATGTCTATCATCATGCTATGGCCTTCCCTAACTCAAAATGTTCGCCGCAATAAGGTCTTCGTCTTCCCAGTTTTACTTATGTGTCTTTGAACCTCTTGGTCCTCTAAAGGTTTACTCATCTGCCTCTGAACTTCTTGGACTCTAAAGGTTTATTATCTGCCTTTGAACCTCTTGGTCCTTTGAAGGTTTACTGATTTTCCTCTGAACACTTGGACCTCTGATGGCGACATTGGGTTCAACATTATATGTTTAACCCATCCTACTGGAACATATAAGTATTTCTATAGTTATCATGCAAACCCTCCTACCATATAATTAAGGCCTGTAAGCAATATTGATGGGAATCTACTCGGTGATCTTGATGGATAGGGAACTTGATTTAGGTGATGATCCAAATCACTTATATGCATACATGTTTTTCTTTATCTATTAAACATTTGAATGATAATCTTGCAGGTACAACGATCTTCTTCACGGGATGCCAAATGAACTTCATTGTTGGTTAATTAGGGACATCATCAGATTCTCATCTAATAGCCCACTGTGGATCAACATTGACTCGACAAATTAGCTCTTTGAAGATTATTATCTTTTGTAAATGTAATTTATTTCTTTAGACCATTTATTTTGTAAAGTTTTTGGGACATTTTATTTGGTTGTATCTCTATGCTTTAGGATCGGCCACCCTTTAGTGGCATAGTTGTAATTTTCTAGTCATTTTAACCTTAAAGGGAGCAAGTATAAATACTTGCTTAATTAGGATTTTGAGGGGGAGAATACACTTACCATTACATGCAAATTTTTGTGAGAGATTAGGGTTTGTCCTAAGATTTCATAAGGACTCTTATCAACTTCAATCCATTAGAATTGTGGCGAGTTGCAACCTAGTGAATTGTGAGTAACATCAATTCCTAAGTTGATTTCCTTTTCATAACTAGTGTTTTCATATCCAATGTTGATTAGGATTGGTTCTTGTTCTGATTTTTAGCGTCAATTGTAGGTCTAATTCCATCCATATATTGTTATCAATTTAATTTGGAATTGTCTCTTTGATATTGCCTTATAATTGCTTTCATCATTTATGTGGAGTTCCTTGTTGATTTATAGTTCACAGGCCATTTTGTGTTGTTGGTGATTTGGAATCTCATTTGATCTTATGTGGTGTGCTAATTCCATTGAGTAAAATATCATTTGGTATTAAGATTGATTAACTAACAAATTGAGATTACAAAAGTAATTTTAGGGTTCACGCCATTTAGAAGGTTGTTGTTAGGATTTGATTGAAGTTGTTTCAATTGTTTGTATGTATATGCTTTAGTCAAATTAAGGCATATCATCTTTTGGTATCAAAGCATATCTACTTGGTTATTCAAGCTTGGTCACGCCATTTGTGGACTTGTTTGATTGACATTGTATAATTGCAATTTGGAATTGTTTTCATGTGCTTAGATTCACTTTTGAGCACATCAAATATGGCATGCACACATGGAATGGAAATCACATACAATCTCATCATGATATTTATCCTTACACCAAAAGGTACCCTAGCCCTCTAGTAACATGGAGACTCCCTTACTCACTCAGCCAATGTAATTATAGGGTTTTTGATGTGGGGTAGTTACAAGTTTTAATTTTGATACTAATGAGCAGCCACAACATTAGTACAACTACCACCATCAATAATAATAACACATAAATTACTTGTACCCTATAAGAATGTGAAACAAGTTTTCTCTCTACTCATCATCAAGGAAGGAACGAAGTCAAAGTTCGGCGCAGTACATTAACGGATAATATTGATCACTTGACATGGTTCTTACTAACTTCAATAAGCCAACAACATTACTTCACACCATGTCACCAAACATCTCAACAAAGTACAACACACATCCACTTAACACAACAACACACTACAGTAACACAACAGTCTCATACACAACTCCTACGGTCTACTTACACAACTCAAACCACACACAACGGTTTCACACACTTACTCCACAATGTAACTACAACCATGCAACACACACACTACGATCTCACTCACACACCCATATTGTAACACATAACTAATACAACACAACTACACACTTCCATGTTCACTTACACACTACGACAACACAAAGGTAAATGAAGCAAATAGGCACTTATCCAAATGAGCAAGCAATTAATTCCAATAAGCAAAATGTGTTTAAAGTATCAATACAAATAACTTCCACACTTTAATGTTTGCTTTGAAATTCAAAAATTAACACACTACAAACACTCTTCACCATGGCACATACACACATATACAACTACGTGTAGTACCTTCCTACTCTTCACTCACATAATCACTACACCACAAGTACACACTCATTACGGTGTAGCACACACACACTTCACCCTCTTCCAATCACGACAACAACAACAAAATTGCAACATTAACGAAGCTTCTCCACAAATGGTAAGAAAAAAATTCAAAATATTCAAATATTGATAAATCAACACTACACAATAACTCTTTAACTTAAATGATTTTTTTTGAATTCAAATAGTTTCCAAATCCTCCACGCAAGAAGCAAATTTGTAAATGTAAATTGCACTCCTCAATTCCGAAACAACATACAAGAAAATACACTTCTCTTCTTTCACAATTGATGTACTTCCAATCCGAAAACACATAAGAAATGCACTTCCCCTCTTCCCCTTCTTCTCACGACAAGATGAAGTTCACAAGGATTAACTAAGAAATTCCCACTTCCACTTCTACAACAATAAGGTATAACACAACACAATCACAAGTAACTAATTCAATTTCACTTCAACAATTCCAATTAAGAAATGAAAATTCAAGAAACTTAATTCCGAATTGAAGTTCATGCAAATCCCTTCTCCAAAACCTTTTGCTCTGTTACCAAAAACTATGATGTACCTTACTAATTGAATTGTAAACACATCCACAAATGGCTTGATCAACAAAATCCAATTAACAATAGCATGATCACTAACTTCACCAATGATCCTTAATTCACGTGATTTCAAAGGCTTGATGCTAAATTGAAATGAGGAACAAAGCAATTGTAAAAGTAACAATGGATAACAAACGAAATGAACTAAAATTCCACTCAAATTGAAGTGATTAAATTTAAATGGATGAACCCTAATTCATGTGGATAACAACAAGTAACCAACAAATTTTACCTAGATATGACGTACTAAATACAATTTGAAAACAAGAGAAAGATTGATAAATTTCGCACAATCTACTTAAGTTGATCTTGCCACAATTTCACTTGTGAAATTGGTAAGAGACTTTGCAAGTAAGGATCTCCCTTACGGCAAAGAAAGTATCTAATTTCAAATTGTTCAAAAGTTACCTCAAAACCCTAGTTAGCAAGTATTTATACTTGCTCCAATTAGGGTAAAAATAACACAAAATTACAAATAAGCCACTTAAGTGGCCAGTTCCAAAAGCAACAAATTACAAGTACAAATGGTCTTCAAGTGGCCGGTTCTTCACTTCAATTGAACAAAATTGTTGGATCGGTTCTTCTTTGATTTATATAGGTCCATGAATAACCTACAAACTTAGTTTTAGTGAATTTATCCATTGTCTTGTAAAACTTGACAAGTGTACCTACTGGAATGCACAACAAATATGAAATAGAAAAGAAGATACTAAAAAATTATTTCTCGGGGTCTGATTGTTCAAAGAGGACCCTCATTGCAAATTTTGTAATCCCTTAGCTTTTTCTTTGGTGATAGGTCCTATAGGAATTTGATTCCTATCATTTTCTTCTTTCCTTGCTACTATTGGAGTAAAACATATACATATGTATATTAGTTATAATGCAGAAACACCTACATAATGCTATGGATAATTAGACGTATATATATTTCTATGTAACCTTGAGATCATTTGGTCTTCTCCCCTCTAAACTTGCATATGCTTGCTGTGGATGCTAGTCGAAATTAAGACTTTTCCCTTCTTTTTGTTACTACTCTATATGTAGCTATATGTCCAATTGGGACATAGTAAGCTGCTGATTCTCTTTTTGTTTTCTTCCAAGTACGTGGGTGAGTAACGGTTTTCATTGTTGGCTATGTGGTTTGTAAATATATATGTATATGTTTATATGCGCACCTTGTTAGATTGGGAAGCTAGCTTAGGAATCTTATATATGTACATGTTTATATGTAGTATGATGAAAGCAGAAATAGAAGTTCAACTTGAGAATGTGGGCAATAAGATGAAATGGAGGTGGGAGTTGGGATTATATTGGTGTTAGTTTTCTTGTGAGCTTGTGCATTGAGGAATTGGAAGGAGGGTGAAATCTAGGAATGAGGATGCAAGAAAATATGTATGGGCATATAGGTGTTGGATCTTTTCCTTAGTGAGTGTCCGTAGTATTACTAGTAGGAGTATAGGGAGACATCATGGTATGTTCATTGTTGACGATTGTGGAGATTAATGAGTAGATTATAGATAAGTGTTGACATGGAGGTTGTTGGAGGTAGAGGCTAGAAAGAAGGGAGTCTAAGGAGCTGATCTAAACTATAAGTATATGCATACATCACAAGTTAAAAAGGAGGAGTTAAGTCGCCAATACTCTAAGTCCTTACTATCATAGCTATATATGTTAGGTGTAAGTGAGATAGAAGTATAAGATGTCAGAATGGATATAAGCCGTAGACATATAGGGTACATAGGTTTAGGGGATAAAGGTACTCATAGTCATCCATAAACCATAATCATAATCATAATCCTTACATTGCAATATGTAATGATAAGGGATGGATGGAAGTCTAACTTAAGGTTCGTGTGTCATAGGTACATATGTATATATCTAAGGACAAGACATGTAACTATAATCATGAATAGAAATTCATAGCTTAATAATCTCTTGTTTGATTTTCTCGATATTGTTCTCTTATTGATGTTAGGGACGTGTCTTGCTTTGTGGAATAATTGAGTGTGTCATAAATGGAATGTATGTTGACATGGTTGTCGCTTATATATGTGCTTGACTCTTGAATGTGTGAAATAGAACACTTGAGAAGTGCCATGACACAGAGGTGTCAAGGAATGATAATTGTAAATCAATCATGAGTGGGGGATTGGTCGATTAAGGTGATTTGGATTATATTATATTATTATTTAACTAAAAATTTGTGTCTAGCTTGATCGATTCTATTCGGTTGGTTCGACCTTTTGTGCTTTATCCGTGATGTGAAAAGCATGATCTCTTCTGGTTGTGGTAAATGGGAATATGAGGTGTAACGGTTTTGCTTGTGGATTTCACTTGGTTCCTAATTTTGTCATTGGAATTGCATTCTTTAAAGGCTTGATAGTTTACTTTATTGCCTTGAAGGTGGTTTAGCCTGTGAATTTATATTGTTTGATCATCTTGAACCAATTAATTAAAGGATTGGACTTAAATAAAATTGAGCATGCATTACATGAGACATTACATGAAATTAAAGGCCATCATAGCTACAGGACATGCCAGAAGTGATTAGAGGGTCACTATTCCACCAAGTGTGAACTAAGTGACTAGGGGATTATCGCACTTTGATGGTTTCGATTCCTGCCTTCTCTTGAGGGTGTGTAAAGCTTGGTGTGTAAGGGGGCACCTGGGCCTAGATCACTAAAGCTAAGACAAAGTTATAATAAAGTGATAAGAGTAATTAAATTGTGTGTAAGACCCAGGCTTTGATGGTGGCTTTGAAATCCTTAACCCAAGGTCAAGGGGGTGAAACCCTAGACTACACTCGGTTACCGGAAGACTACGTGAGATGCTGCATTCATATGATTGTTCATGTATAGCATATGTTTTAACAACTTGCTTGAAATTGTTTGTGTTTGTTGTAACACCTGAGAGATTGCCTCCTATCTCACTAGGCTATTAGCTCACCCCTCCATAGACTATTTTGTAGGTAAAAATTATAAAAGCTTGGGATAGGATAAGATTGAAGTGTCAAGAGTTTTTAGAAGCTAAGAACAATAAAGTAAGAATTGTGAATTTTTATACTATTTAGATGAAATGTTATTTTTAGGACCTTGATTTTAAAATTTGATTTGTGAGACTTAAGCTTTTATTCCATTTATTAATTGGTAGGGGTTTTCTGACTCTCTGCGATCTTGGTTGACCGTGGGACATGGAATCCATAGTTATATTTTTATGGTAAATTATATGTAATATGGATAGTCATAAATGTAACTAATTATTTAGAGTTCATGATCTCTGAATATAAGACATTTATCATTTAATGGGTGCACACATCCCGGGATAATTTTTAGCGGAAACTTCAAGCCCCTTTGGGGTGTGACAGGAAGAACTTGTTAATAATCATAAAAAGGCTAGAAAGCAAAGAGATGATTGTGGAATGAGATGAAGGGATTTTGAGGAGGAGGTTCATTCTAAAGTATTTTATAGAAGAAGCTTTAAGAAGTTATAGAATTGAGATAGGTTTTGGATATATATGGAGATTTGTAAAAAATTTCAAATGGGTTTTGTTGTGAAGTAGAAGAACCAAAGATAGAAAGATTGCTTGGTTTAAGCTGGGTTTTAAGTATGAGATTGCTGTTATGGTTGAGCGTTAGGTGTTTAGACACTTTGGATGATGTTATTCAAATGGCTTAGAGGGTGGTAAAGAGGCCAACAATTAAGTATAGTGCCATATCAAAGATAGGGACTGCTAATTTCGATTTGTCATAAAAAGGCCTAAAGGATGGCAATTAAGTTGGGGACTAACATGATATTAATGTTGGAGATACAGTGAATGAAAGGGGTTTACTAGTATTGAAAAATGGTTGCTACTAACCTTTTCTAAGAGGAAGGTTAAGCAAAGCTTAGGTTGGAGATATGCCAATTAAGTCCTTTAAATGTTGGGGTTAGGCATATTATTCAATGTTAAATTGATGAGCAAAGATCTTTAAGGATGAGAGACAGTTTTTGAAGTTGAAGTGTTGATGAGGTGGGGTGAGGAGAGATTTTGAGATATATAAGAAACCTTCGTTGAATTCATTATGACAATAATGCACAAGCTACATTGGAAGGCCAATATTTAAGAATGGTGTTGAGGAGAGCCTTAAATGTAATGCCTTTAGAAGATGACAAGTAGAGAGAGAACTTTCTCCCTATTGGTGTAAAGTGAAGGGGCAATTGTGTGTGCTGATCATGGATGGAGAAAGCTGCATTAGTGTAGTTGCATTGTCTTTGGTTAGCTAGTTGAAGTTGTTGACCATTAAACATCCTTGACCTTACAAATTGGATTGGTTGAATGAGAAAGGATCGTTATATGTTACTAGGTACCAATAACTATCGATGATAGGTACCAAGACAGAATTTGTTGTGATGCACTACTCATGTGTGCTTCACATATAGTACTCAAATGACCTTGGATGTTTAATTGATGCCTATGACATGATGGATACTGCAATACTTACACATTCTAGAAAGATGGCAAGAAGGTAGTCTTGCATCCTTTGAAACTTGAAGTATACATAAGCTTAAAGTTAGATAGCTTGAGAGCAAAAGAAGACCTTATTCATGGGGAAGAGTGACCCGAAACAAACCATAAGCTTAAGCGAGCTAATGTGCTTACTTTTAACCAAGTAGTTGTTGGAAGTTACTGACCTAGACCATTGCTTGAAGAGGTAAAGTGATGTGCCTAAAAGGGAGTTTAAGCACATGCAAATGAACCAATTTACAACCCTTGAATGATAAGATCAAAAATTGGTTCAATAGACAACAAATTGCGTGATCCCTTATGATGTAAGATAAGCCGATTGTTATAGTTTTTGAGGGAACAATATTACAACGATGAAATCCTTAATTGCAACTTTAAATACACTTGAAATCCCACGTGATTAACACACAAAAACAACAAGATCCAATCCATGATCCACTTCCCATACAAAATGATCCATAGTTCAAGTATGGCCAAATTGAAGGTTGAAAACCAAGGCTAAAAAAACCAATCAATTAAGCAATAATAATTTGATTACAAATGCAATCAAATATGACCAAGAAATATCCAAGCAACCTTAGATATAACTCATTAGTGATGAAAAGGAAACACGACAAAAAGGAATTGATATATTCACAATTTCTCCTTGTTGCATCGCTACAATTCCAATTCTTGGGATTGAAATTGGTAAGAGCAATTGAACTAAGGAATGAACCCTAATTCTCTCACGTAAAAGGTGAAGTGTATTATGAAAAATTCTCCCTCAAAACCTTATTAAACAAGTATTTATGCTTGCTCCCTTTAGGTGTTAAAAAGTTCACAAAATTACAACTATGCCATTTTTAGGGTAGTCGACCCTAAGACAATTATAAGTAAATGAAAAGTTTCCCAAAAGAAAATTACAACATAAATAGCTAAAGAATAATTACAAATACATAAATAATATAAAATCCTCAAAGAGCCATGCATCAAAGCGATGTCAATCTCAGCAGGCCATTGGATGATAATTTGATGATGTCCCATAGCGATCAACTAATGTAAGTCATTTGGCATCCCATGGAGAAATATTATTATGCCTGTAAGATTATTACTCAAACATTTATTAGATAAAGAAATAAGGTGAAATATGAGTGATTTGGATCATTATCCAAATTGAGTTCTAAGAACATCTAGAGTGCTGGAAAAATTCCCATCATAAAGAATCTATCGTAGGAATTCTAGGATTTGTTTCTTGAGGAGTTGCTAAGAGAATTACCACCCCTACGAGGGAATGAACATAATATTAACTTATAACCTAGGTTTCCTTACCTAGTCGACCTATTTATTGTATGAACCTTAAGGAAGCTAATGAGTTATACGGTTTAGGTGGAATAAGTGAGTTCAATGAAGCTTTAAAGAGATTCAAGAGAAGCCCACCACTACCGTAGTTATTGCATTACCAAAATTTTAAGAAAGTCTCTAAATTGGAGTGTGATGCATTGGGTATTGGTATAGGAGATGTCTTGATGTAGAAAGAAGAATTATAGCCTACTTTAGTTAAATCTCCATGGAGCCACCTTGAACTACTCAACCTACGACAAGAATTTTATTCCTTAGTTAAAGCACTCATTGTATGGCAACATTATTTGTTATCATGAGAGTTCATCATTTATATTGGCCATGGGTCATTGAAGTGCTTAAGAGGTTAATAGAAGTTATTAAGCAGATAGGTTAAGTGGGTTAAATTTTTTGAGAGTTTTTCTTACATGGTTAAAGTATCGAAAGGGGAGTACAAATGTTATGTGTTGTCCCAATTAGATTAATCAAGAGGGGGGGGGGGGGGGGGTGAATTGATTAATTACTTAAAATTTCACTTTTTCGCAAATCAACCAAAACTCTTGACTAATAAATCACGTGAATAACAATAATGAAGAACAATAATGTGCAGTAAATAAAAATAAAGAAGAGTAGAATGCTCAGATAAATTTTTAGAGGTTCTGCCTCGAGCGTCAGTCCCTCTTCCGCTCCCCGGGGTCC